>VZSV01000137.1:1255346-1268689 GCA_013398735.1 Nothocercus julius
CAACCGCGGGGGTGGTTCCGCAAAACCCTCGGTCGCGATTCGCGTGCTGTGAACAAGCGGAGCAGGTGACGAGGCGCCTGGAACGCGGGTGGGCCCAAAGGGCGGAGGGTCCGTTGCCACCATTGCAGTTCTGTTATTACCAAAACCGAAGAGACCTTGGTGGAGTTTGTCTTCTTGCACGCACCTAAATTGTTTTTAATTTCCTCAGAAAAGTCAAGTGCTGCTTCTTGTTTCCTTATGCAGGAATAAGGTATGAATGAGAGATTACACAGTGTGGGTAATAGCTGCAGGTTAGGCTGTGTTTAAGTTGGCTTTATTTAGGGTATGAGGAAATAAAATGATCAGAAAATGCTTAAGATTACAGAACAGAGATGAGTTGGGACCTGCCATAGGCAAAGGGCAGAAAGCCAGCTTAGTTGTGAACTAGACAGTGGGGATGGATGACAGTTGTTTATTACCTTGTTGGTTAGATTACATTATAGATATTTGTATAAGGCTGATTTAAAAAGAAAAAAATCTGCATTGGAATGGTGTTTCTGTGGCATTTCTGTGTTCATTTGGAGGTTTCCATTTGCAGAATGTGAATTCTAGTCACAGCCCCTCTATGTTTTTGTTTTAGGTTTATAACTCTGTCAATATAACATTGTTTTATCTGCCTCAAATACTACATAGGTCATCTGCCTATAGCAGGAAGTGCAAACTGGTAGTTGTCTGCTGTCAAGTTGTAATTTCAGTGCTCACACTCGTTTAGCTCATGATGACGCCATCTGGTCAGTTGCCTGGGGAAAGAATAAGAAAGATGGTTCCGAAACAGTGATCTCTGGTTCCTTGGATGATCTGGTGAAGGTCTGGAAGTGGTAAGTGTTCAGTGCTGGACAGATAAACCAGCTTTAACCCTTGGGATGAGTGTTGGAGATGTAGCAGTGTTGAATTTCCCTAGTCCCCAAGGATGGTAGCGGTTACGCATTGGTGACGCACACCCAGCTGTTCTCTTGAGCAAACTTGTTCTTGCTGGTGTGGGCTTTCCCTTGGAGTGCTGCACTGAGATGTGCTTTAATTTTCAGGGAGCACAACCCCTTTTGAAAAGACACATGAAGCCGTACATGTCTTTTGCTAGAGAACAGTAGAACTTGGTGTGTTTCCAAGTCAAAGGATTAGAAATGCAATTTCTTGCAAGACTGACGTTGAGGCAGTGTGTACTGTAAAAGGAATAACGGAAATAGTGTAAAACGGGAAAATGTGACTTTTTTTCCTTTGAAAAGATCTTCCTTTTGAAATCCCCATCCTTGAAAAGGATGAGGATCTTCCTAAAGATCCTCATGCAAGTAACACTGAAGTGTGCTGTTGTAAAGAAATTGTTCTCTCATTTTATGGAAGCAATGTTAATCATGTACTTCACTTTAAATACACAAGCTCTGTTGCGATATTATAAATATGCTAGTCATTGTATCTCATGCTGTACTGGCAAATTAAGTTTGTTATGAAAGTAGCCATTACTGCTGTGTAATGGGGATTTCTGTGGGACTACTCACAAACTTAAAATGAAGCACATCCTTTGTGGAAATAACAATTAACTTGTTTCATTTTCCACAGTTTGTGGATAGCTGCCTTTGCTTTTCATGGCTATCAGATTCAGTTTTTGCTGAGCGAAATGGAGAATTGCAGGTTATTATGTTTAATATGTCTGAGCTTGGAGGCAGGTTCAATACCCCCTGCTATTCCTGACTAGGCTTTTGTTTCCTTTCATCAAAAGGAATGATGAAAAACTGGATCTCCAATGGACCTTAGAGGGCCACCAGCTGGGGGTAGTATCTGTGGATATCAGCCATACGGGTTCCATTGCAGCATCCAGCTCCCTCGATGCCCACATTCGCCTTTGGGATTTAGAAACCGGCAAACAGATCAAGTCAATAGATGCTGGACCTGGTAAGATACCAGTGTTAAGCTGTCTCTGTGTAAAAAGTGCTCCCTAACTACGTACTGTGCTGTATTTACTACTGAGGGCAGGTGTATGAGATGAGTAGAGCTTTTTTAATATAGAATTCTTTATCCCGAGTTTGCCATTTTAATGTTGGTAATTTTATCCATTAAAGATAAAATGGTATCAGCCCCTTTTACATCTGTGTGTAAGCATTATTTGCATGTTCTTAGATACACTTAGAGATTTACATTTTCCTGGATGTATAAAGCAGAATTGGAACCAGCTTGCTATTACAGATATATCGATATAGTGATATTTTAAAAAATGACTCAAACACAGACATGGATAGATTTACAGAGAAATTGCCAATTCTTTTGTACTGTACCTGCACTGTATGTGCATGTACGAGCCATGCATGTGATGCTCGTTTATGAGGTTACATTCCGGCATGAGTTAATTGTGCTAGACTACCTCCAAATAAATCAAAATAAGGTAAAGCTGAAATCTAGATCAACATTGCATCCTCCAAGCTGGAATTCAGGGTCTAAAATCTTACTCAAAAGACATCACTGGCTCAGTGGCAATCTGTAATTTTAAGAATAATTTTGCAGGCTTCTGGATAATTATTACAAAGCATGTAGAAAGATTTGTAAAATACATAGTGCTAGATAAATCCATTACATTCTTTGCAATTTAATTATAAAAACCTTTCTCTAGAGTAATGCTGACCCATGTTGCAACCCTGTATCTGCATGTTCCTCCTGCATCAGGCATGTTCTGCTTTGCAGGCTGTTAGTGCGGCCTTAAATGTCTAACCAGGTGCACACAAAGCTGCCGTTATTGGCTGAGAATTAGAAAAAAAAAATCAACTAACTGAGTTTTTCTTTTTAATGCAGTTGATGCTTGGTCTTTGGCTTTTTCACCTGATTCCCAGTACCTTGCCACAGGAAGTCATGTGGGAAAAGTAAATATTTTTGGCGTTGAAACTGGAAAAAAAGAATACTCTCTGGACACTAGAGGAAAGTTCATCCTCAGCATTGCATATGTAAGAAGTGTATCTGATTATCTCTTACAATTGCTGCTGTTGTAATATGTCACAAATCAGGCTTCTTTTTTCCCATCCGTTACTCTATCTCTACATACTTTGACGGCTGCAAATTCAAACTGCCTGACATTCCTCAGTGAATATAGGCAAAACATACTTTGATTTTGCTTAGTCAACATGTTGTGACTAAGCAAGCTGAAGTCTGCAGGATTTTTGGAGCCCAAGTATCTTAAACAGATCATATTTGTGATGAGTTGCCAAGAAAGTATGTGTATATGGGGGGAGATACCTAGCAGATACCTAGCATAAATAATGATAAATGATACACATTTAGCAGCTGTCTGAATTTATTTTCTGTGTTTTATTACAGAGTCCAGATGGAAAATATTTAGCCAGTGGAGCAATAGATGGCATTATCAATATTTTTGATATTGCAACTGGAAAACTTCTGCACACGCTAGAAGGTAATGGTTTGCATATTTGCAATAGTCAAGTTCTGACTTAATTCCTGAACAAAAATGAAGTGCATAATGTAAGTCAGAATGAGATGCAACAGGCATGACATAAATGAGGTGATGTTTCTGTCCATTAGACAATATTCAGTTACTTACTTAGCATGGTCTAATACTTAAAATATTAGAAACAAACTGTAAACTCAGCCTTGTATCATGAATGCCTACCTTAAAACATATAGCCAGTAAAGCTGAGCTAATTCTCAAATTGCTGTTCTTGTATTGCAGTGTAGTACAAGTGAATGAAGCTAAGCCAAATCTGTGCTACTTTGTTTTCTTTTCATTATGGTATCCAGCTTTGTGTGGTTCTCAGATTTATAGTAACTTGTTCCTGTTACTAGAAAAGAGCAGAGCATTCTACGCTGTAAGACTTGCATTTTTCTTACAGATAAACATGCTTTTAATGTTCATGCAATTTCTCTGCAGCCCTGTAATATAATTACAAGACCCCTGCAACTTAAAATGTTATGAAATCATACTAGAAACTATGATGTTGATCATATTAGAAAGCACTGTGATACCAGAAAATTGTCATGTATTTCCCTCCATGGGTTCTAATTAGGACACTCCTGTGCTGCAGTCAACATGCCTTAATATCAGAAGTTGGAGGTTACTGTCAGCTTCTGTCCTACACTGTGCGAAGAAGCTTGTAGAGACACAAAGAGACAGGCTCTTCAGCCAAAGACTGCTTTATTTTGACAGGGAACCCAATCCTCACGCAACTCTAGCGCTGTCATTAGTAACAGAAATGGCTGTGTTCTGACCTGTGTAACTTTGCTTTTCAGGTCATGCAATGCCTATTCGATCACTGACGTTTTCTCCAGATTCCCAGTTACTCGTAACTGCTTCAGATGACGGCTATATCAAGATCTATGATGTGTAAGTTGTGACAGGACGTGTTAGCAAGAAAACCCTCTATTCAGAGAGGCTGCTATTGTAACAGATGTATCAAGACTGCTTTCTAATTCCCTTAAGCTTTTGTAGTTCTACATAATACATCAATTTAATTTAAATGATAAAATACAGAATCCTTTTTTTTTGAGAGAGTGTAGATGTGACTTAACAGCCTTAAATTGAAAACTGATGTCTTTCCTTATAGTTGGTTCTATAGGAAACAGGCTAAGTGTTTTGTGTACCCTAAGTGTTTGAGCAGTTGTGTTTACCCATCTTAAACTTTGGTTACGTACTCAAGAAATGTTTTTGTTTGCAACTTGTTCTCTTGCGCTGTGCTGAAACTTGGAGGATCAGGGTAGAGAGAAGCACTGCTTAAGTTATCTCAATTCCCTTAAACCTGCATTACTGTCCCTCCTTCATGAGTCACATTTTCCTGTGTTAACTATTTGAAGTGGAAATCTAGAATCTAGTGTTAAAATGCCAGTCAGCTTGGATGAATAAATGTCCAGAAGTGACCTTCTGTGACCTGCCAACCATTCCTGACTGCATTATCTACAGTTAGTTTCTGTCACTTTTTTTCTCTGGGATTCACCAACCCAATGGTAATGTTAGAACTCTGCTTTCTTTTTTTGTTTTCCCCACAGACAACATGCAAACTTGGCTGGCACATTAAGTGGTCATGGATCCTGGGTATTAAATGTAGCATTTTGTCCTGATGATACTCACTTTGTTTCCAGGTACTGAGCATTTTCACTTGTTCATGTATACTTAAATGTGTGTGTGTGTGTGTATATATGTATATATATATTCATAATGGGGGACAGAAAAGTTCATGTGTGCAAATTGCGAAGGAATCTGTAACAGATTAGCATATATTATTTACACTATGGTAAAAGACAAAAGCCAACCTGTAATGCGATACAGCTGTAGTGACTAGTGTTCTGTAGTCTTAAGTCACCTCCCACTGCAGCTCCTACAAGTGGAAGACATCTTAGCCTAAGAGAAGGGTAATCTGGATTTTAAGTATTTGAAAAAGTGCTATTAATTTAATAAATACAACCTAATATAGTTGTGTATGTCAGTCTAGAAAAACTTTAGTGTTAACTCCTAAAATAGTACAGGTGGTTGGGGAACCTACGGTAATGGGAGAACTCACATCAGAGAATTTTCTGGCTAAAACTGAAGTCCTCATTTATTTTCATGTTGCAGAAACTGAAACAGTAAATTTATCTTAAGTGTAACTGGAACCTAGTGGAAGATGCAGTCCTGTGCCACTTTAATCTTATAGTTGATGGGTGAAAGAGGGTCTCCTGTAGCCTGTATGGGATCTTTAACCTCTGAACTGTAGTTAATTAATTTAGATCTTGATCAATAATTTTTTGTTTTTAGTTCATCTGATAAAAGCGTTAAAGTTTGGGATGCTGGAACAAGAACCTGTGTACACACTTTCTTTGACCATCAAGATCAGGTATGTCATCAACTTAAAATTGTTCTGTCTGCTCTTGCAGATTAAAGGGTTTTAATAGTTTTGTTCTGTATTTTGATAGTGAAGTACCAAGCAGAATTGGATTTCCAGTGTTCGGGGCATTGTCTGTATTCTCATGAATTTGTGGGAGGCAGAGGTCTGTCACTCTTAGTGTAAGGCCAGCCTTTACAAGAACTAGTGCCAAATAGTGCAAGAGATTTTTTCCCCCCAAAATGCCCATACAAATACAGCTATTTCATAATCTCATTTTAGAGCCTCTCTTGCTGTTGTGCTGATGATGGGGTTATTTAAGTCACAGAACTGATCTGAATTTCTTTCAGAGCTATCTACATATCAGTACAAAACACAATTAACCCAAGGATGACCACAGTCATTGTCATAATCTGGCCTTTTTCAGTCTGCATGGAAACTATTTCATTTGCTTTCCTAAAGCATTAGGAAGCACTAATTTCAAAAATGAAGACAAGGTAGGGAAGAATGAAAATGGTTAATAATACTGGAGGAGATTCCTGGATTGCAATCCTGGGCAGATTCATTGCAGATGCAATCTAAGAAAGCACCAACAAAGCTTTTGTCCAGAGAAGTAGAATGCCCAGATGTGACTGGCAACTAGGTGGCACTGCTTTACTGTGGTTCATCCATCTCAGCTGTTGTTAAAATTGCCCTGGCACACTCAGTTCCAGATTACAGGCTCCTGATTCAAGTGATCCTCCCTCTTCTGCTTCTTGTTGCTGATAAATGACTTGATTTGCTGCATCGTAAACACATACTGATTTTTCTTCACAGTCTTTCTCCTCAGTAACCTTTTGCCTGTCCTATTTGCAGGTTTGGGGAGTGAAATATAATGGAAGTGGTTCCAAAATTGTATCTGTGGGAGATGACCAAGAAATCCATATTTATGACTGTCCACTTTAAACAACCTCAGGCCTTTTGGTTGGATTCTATGGCAGTTCTTATGCTATTGTTTATAAATGTTATTTTTAACATAAGCATTTTAGTAATGCTGATCTGAATTGAAGTCAGATATGTTTATATGTAATCTTGGTTTTGTTTAGCAGTGGAGTTTCTTTTCTAAATAAAAATAATTATGGATGCAAAGAACTTGTCTAAAGCTTGGAAAAGTATTTTTGGAAACATGTACTCCTGCATGAAATAACTGCCCAGTTAAGTCTATGAGTGCTATTTCTCCCCAACTCTATAAATAGACAGGAGCTGGAAAGGATTGAGCACATCTAATAGAAGCTCAGTTTAGGAGAAGTGACTGTAGGCAGCTGTAGGCAGGGGAAGGGATAGTCCTTGCTCAGCCCCATGAGGAAGGGGTCATTTAAGTTGAACACCTGTTCCAGCAATTGTATGTTAACAGAAGGCACATTAGATATCCTTTACTGGGGATTCTGAGTGTGACCATCTGACTTCAGCAGGGAAGGGCAAGGGGAAGCTGTTCTAACAGAACAAGGAAAACCAAAAGGGGGGGGGGAGGGGAACAGCATAATCATTTTACTAGAGTGCAGTAAGCTAATAAAACAATGAAAAAGCAGGAGGCCCTCTGTGTTTATTATAATTAAGACCTGACTCTCCAACTATCAACAGGAACAGAATGGTCTCTGGCAAAAGAATAAATAGATTGAGATTCAGAAAGGTCAAGCTTAATATTAAGTAAGATGGATGTAACTTAAGAATAATGAAATGGTGCATTACATATGTCACTTATAAGAAAGAGAACTGTTAAAGACGTAACCTTCCCTGATCAGGTCTAGTACAAGGGAAGAGAAGAGTACAGTTAAGTACATAAGGGAGGAACACAAGCTCCCTTCTTTGAAGAAAATAGGGAAAGCAATTTAACAGTGACTGGGGACAATACAGATAAAGCCTAACATTAAAAGGAACCCAAATGTGATTCCAGCAGATAGAGCATGATAAATGTGAAGAATGCCATTTATTAGAAGTCATTTATGCTATCTTTTATTCTATGAAATTAATTTTCCAGTATGAAAATATTTACATAAGACACTCCACTTAGCTCTTATGAATATTGCAAGTCTTATATAAATAGCATAGGTGAAATAAATTGAGAACCTTTACAGCAAAGGAAGATGTATACCAACTCAGTTGGTTCTCAGCTGTGTAACATTTGCCTTATATATAAAGACTACAAGAACACAATATAAATTAGTTACAAAAAAAAGTGATACTGACAGCGCAGCAACTCAATTTGCTGAACACAAAACCCACAAGCAGTGGCTATTACAGCCATGCAGTTTTCATTGTGAAAATTTACATTTTGGATGACATACATTCCACCTTGCTTTAAGATGTCTGACACTGTACTCCTGTTCTTGGACCCTCCTCATCTTCTTCATATGCTTCTCCCCCACTGTTACGGTATGTTTGCTCACTTGGATCAAAGTCTTCCAGGTCAACCTGGTCCATGTCATCTGTGATCATTACATCTTCTCGTGGAGGAAGCAGAGCCTCCAACAGAGACAGTTTCTCCCTTGGAAGCCAGTAATGCTCTGGAAACTGGACCTACAATGATTTTTTTCCAAAATGAATATATAGCCTTTACAATAAGAAATTGTTTGCTACAGAAGAGCAAACAGTCAACTTACCAAGAACTGTATAATTAGACTGCCTTTGTCCAGTGGAGATTTGTAGATAGGCATCCCTTCATTTTGGATGCACTTCAAGTCACCATGTTTTATCACTTCACCTGGACACAGATGAGAACTTTAAGTAATCTTAAAATGACATTTCACAACCATAAAATTTTCAAAAGCTGTGTCCCTACAGCATCTAGGGGATACTCCAAAGCAGTCAAGAGAATTCACAGATTAGAAAAAACTGAAACATGCTATAGACACTACACAAAATCATCTCATCTAGGATTTTACTTTCCACTATAGTATTGAAGAACTAGTTTCTCTTAGTACAGCCTTCAGGCTGAATTAATGATCAAGTACAGCTCAAGTTTCTGGAATCCTGAGTCTTTCCCTTGTCACTCTACCAACCGAGGTAGGTTTAAGACCTAACAAAGCTCTATGCATGTAAAGCTTACATATAGCTTTAGTTGCATGCATGTGAAGTGTTACAGAAGGAATGACAATAATGATAGAGATCTCAGTGAATTAACTAAGCACCATCTGATTTGTTAACTGCTGAAAACATGTCCCAGTA
This sequence comes from Nothocercus julius, assembly GCA_013398735.1. Classification (NCBI taxonomy): domain Eukaryota; kingdom Metazoa; phylum Chordata; class Aves; order Tinamiformes; family Tinamidae; genus Nothocercus; species Nothocercus julius. The sequence goes on from VZSV01000137.1 coordinate 1,264,379, forward strand.
CAATGAATAATCAAGCAGTCTGTACAGCATGAGAACCTGGACAGCCTACCTGGTCTAGATGTTATTACAAGGACTCTGTTATCAAGAGTTTCAATGGTCTTTTTGAAGCCACATAAAGCCTCTGAGAGTTGAATTCTCATTTTTGTAATTAAGTCATGCCCTCGCCTCTGAAAGAGGCTGTGATCCTTCTGATCAAGCACAATTATAACATCACCAGGCTCCAGATCAGGCTCCTGATCGCCCTCTCCATGAAATACTATCTTCTGACCATCTTTCATACCTGGGAAAAAGGAAAATATCATTTTTTTCCTCTACAGAAATATTAGACTACACATGTAGATACAGAGCAAATATACAAGTCTTACCTTTATCCACATGAACTTCTATTATCTTTTTCTCTCTTACAACCTTACAGCCATTGCAGGTGTCACACCTGTCCTTTGGATTTATTCTTTCACCTTGGCCTTTGCATTCTGGACACACAGTTTGGATTTGTTGTACCATACCAGGTCCAATCTGCTGAACTATAACTTGCATTCCTCTTCCTTTACACACGGGACACTTTTCTACAGACCCTTTCTTTCCACCATAACCTTCAACAATAACAACAACAATGTTAAATCTGATCTCAGTCTCAAAGGAGAGAGTAGTAGTAAAACAAGTACATTCATTCAACAATAGGCTACAACTCATTGGAAAGCCACAGTTTTTAGCTTCAAGAGAACTTTTGGGATAGCTTCTACACAAACTGTTGTAGATTTCCAATGTAATTGGAATTTAGTTTCCAACACAAAACATGCCCTAAAATTTAGAGAGTTTCTACAGGCAAAATAAAGCTTAGTTTTTATTTTATGTAGTATTTCATTTGCTTCCTCTACCCAATGCATCTTGGTATTCAAGGAACTATCAGCATACTGATTTGACTTCTTCAAAAGCCAGATGTTCATTAACACTTTGAAAAGAATGTGTTGGCTAAAAATTTAATAAACTACTAAGATATAAGATCTCATTAAAAATTACCTCAACATGACTGGTCATTAGAGATACTTAATAATTGTAAAGTCAGTTGCATAACACAAGCAAGACTTCTACCCACAGCAATTCTAAAAGAAGGCTTTAACAAAACAGCTGTTACTAAACCTACAAATTAAGATACTCTTAATTAAGATGCCCTTCATCATCATTCCCAGGGACTTCAAGTCTCCTATTAACTAGTTTTGCACTATGATGTTAAGATGAAATAGCCTTATGCCTGGTTAAGGATAGGCAAAAAACAGTCTAAAGGCTAATTATATACCCTGCAGACATTCAGAAAGTCACACTTTGTTTCCTTCCTCCACTACATACATATATATATTTTTTGAGAGGGGATTGGGGGGTGAAGAGTGTTCAAGACCACTTCTTATTTTACCTTCGCACTTGGAACAAATTACATTCTTTTGCAGTGCTAGTTTCCTTGTAATACCATTATATAAGTCTTCAAGAGATACACCTAACTGGTGCACAACATTCTTGCCTTAAAGGGGAAGAAAAAAAAAAGATTAGCTTTGGTTCAGCTATTATGAAGACTAATGCTTATTTAGAAGTTTCTACACTTGTTCATACATGCAGTCTCACTGAAGGCATGTAAAATTCATTCCAAACTTTCAGCAGAGCTCAGCCCCTTTAAAGCATGTGCAATATCAGCTTCAAGAACTGCACCCACTAATGTCAGAACATAAAGTTTAGCTGTAATTAGGCAAAGCATCATTAAAGCCACCTGAGCCCTCCTTTTGGCCCTGATTTTATAAGCTTAACTGAAATAGCAACATGTAAGGACACTACCAGCTTTAGTTCTAGCCAATTTAGACACAGCTATTATGCCTACCTATACATTTCGATGCCACTTTGCAGCGTGACTTTCAAAGACTTTACAGCAATTTACGACTTGCTCTTTCAACAAATATGGAGGATGGAAAAAGAAATTGCACTCTGCTTTTGACAGCACTTTGTACTTTGTTTCAGATTTTTACATGGTAATTTCCCACATATGTTTTCATGAGATACAACACTATAAGTTGATGGTGTCCTTTGAAGCAAGTTACCCAAAGCATTATGAGCAAGTGAAGCAAAGATCTGGAAAGAATGTAACTTAAACATGTGAACTGCTCTAACCATCTCTTGACCAACAGCCTGCCCCTCCCCTCCAGATTACCCATACCCATTTTAACAAAAATGAACAAAAGAGCTGATCATAAAGATTGCTATGGCTGTATCATGTTATCATCCATTTTATTATAATCTTATTACTATAACAACTAAAATCATAGCTTACTTGAACTACTATTGCAACTAGTAATAACCACACTATGTGCACTTAGCAGAACAGCAGTACCACAGCACATATGTTTTATGCTTAAGTGCATGGTTAGAGTTTCTATAACTTGTTTAGAACTGTGTACCTCTTCTCTCTCTATTCATTCGGCCTCCACCACCAAAGAACATGTCAAAGATGTCCATGGGTGAAGAGAAGCTGCCGCCACTCAGGCCTCCTTCTTTAATAGCCTGCTCCCCACCCTGGTCATAGAGGTCCCTTTTCTTTGGGTCCGACAGAACTTCATATGCCTGGGATATGAGTTTAAACTAAAAAGAAAAAAGAAGCTCTGAACAACTATGACCAAAAGGAAAAATAACCCTCTTATATGCAAATAGATCTTCAGATGGAGCAGCTACAAGATTTTTTGTCCTTTTTCCAAGGGGAAGCTCCCTAAACAAACATGTAACAGATTTTTGTCCGGAAGGACAACACCATTCCTTCCTCCCCCCCTACCCACACATTGCAAGTGAACAAAGTTCAGTCATATCTACCTTATAAGCATATGCAAACTATACCTCTTTGATCATGGTGTCAATTGCAGCCATTACACAGCTGGGACAAGGCCCTGCTGGAAGGGATTCAATAGTACCCTGAAGTCTTGGGGGTCCCCAGATGTTCCCTGGCCACAGCAGTACGAGTCATTCTAGGGCTACACAGGATCCTTCATGGCAGCTCTGCTGCTATATTCAGCTAAAACTAGGAGGAGATTTAACCTTAAGTGACCAGATATAGTGTTGACTACTCATTGCAAATGGAAGCATTAAAGAACAAAATACCAGCTTCATCCCCAAAATTACAGACTTTCTTTCTAAAACTATGAAGGATTTTCTCCTATTACTAAAATGAGTGATTCCAGTTTGACTGTGAATTATTTATGACTAGGAAAACTGGTACTAAACGAAAAAAGAAAGCTGGAAGATTTAGTTTTGTAAATTAGCACAGCAGAAATACAAAGAGTTTCTGCTCCTATGTAAGACATTAATGAGCCTAAAATTCAAGTTTGATTAGTTTTCTCTCACTCTCCAAATACGGTGCTTCTTTATCCTCTTGGGAAACACAGGGAGGCAAGTGCCTCTCATCACCTGTAAGACTTTTTTGCTGTTAACAGTTCACCCTCGTACATCCAATGTCTTCTTTGGGACTATTACCTTCTAGATCTGCAATCCCAGTTCCCTGAAAAACTTCACTGTGTTTGGGAGCACAACTCCACCCAGCACAACTCCAACACACACAGCAGCCCAAGCAGCTGGTGCCAGCATTGACCTTCACAGCACCCAATACAGCATGAGAGCCATCAGAACACTGGCAATTGCTTCATCTTTGCCTCTTTTAACAAGCGTCACCACTAAAAATTGATACCCACTAGCAGCTGTAAGCAATGAGGGCACCAGTAGAAGCTGTGCTCAGAATAAGAGAGGGAGCCAATGGACCCACTTCTCCTTTAGGCCTGCTGCAACCAGGCCTACTACGAGGTTCACACACTTGCTGCAAAGCGGGGATCTCCACTTAATTGCACTATACTACAGTAAGAGCCACGCTTTGGGTAGAAGGGGTATTTAATCCGAAATAAATTAAAGAAAGCTCCTAGGCAGGCGAGCAGGCCCCAGGTGCGCGCCGCGCCGGCCCGGCCCCCCCCCCTGCAGCTCGCGCGAGCTCCGCCTGCTCCGGGCGCCCATCTTGAGGCCCAGGCCCGCTCCGCACTTGCCGGCCCGGTGCGCGCCTACCCGCTCGCCCTCGCTGGGGTTCTTATCGGGGTGATACTTGAGCGCCAGCTTGCGGTAGGCGCGCTTGATCTCCTCCGAAGAAGCGCTGGGCTTCACCTGCAGGATGTCGTAGTACTCCGTCTCCTTCACCATGGTGCCTGCGAGCGGGAACACCGCGCCCGTTAACGGCTGCCGGCGGGGGAGGCCTAGATCGCTTCGTTCCCCCCTTCCCCTCCCCAACGGCCGCCCCTC
>VZSV01000137.1:1268719-1288619 GCA_013398735.1 Nothocercus julius
CCGGCACGGCTGCCCCACTGAGCTACGCCCGCCGCCGCCGCGCCGCTCACTCCAAAATGGGCCCAGCCCCGCCTCTCCCGCCGCTTTTATACCGGCCCCGGCCGAATCTTCTGGAATGACGCTGCCCTACGTCACTGCTCTGGAACGCTCTAGAAGTCCCGCGCGTGACGTCACCGTCCGGTAAAGCCGCGGGAAAGGGCGGGGTCTCGCGGCGGCGGTGACGTCGAGGTGCCGGCCCGGTACCGGTTTTATCTCCCCGCCACAGACCTTTGCCTCTTCCCCCTCAGTGGCGGCGGTTGAGCTCTGTGTAGCGCGGTGCGCGTTCGGACAAGATGCCCGCCCTTCCCCGCGCCGCGCGGGAGCCTCACGGCCCCTCGCACCCCCCAGGCCTGAGGGCCGCCCGTGCCCGGGTTAGGCAGCGGCCTCGGGATTTGGAGTCCTGGCCGGGAGCGCGAGCCCGCCCGCCCCCCTTCTGAGGGAACCGGCACCGGCGAGGGGGCTGCGGCCGCGGTTCCTTTTAGTGGGGGGGGCTGGACAACCGAAAGAACCAGTGCGGAATGTCATAATGGGACAGCACCATGTGCAGAGGACAGGTTGGGTTCAAGTTTAATAGAAACGCTTGCAGACGTATTCATTTCAGCAGAGGAAAAAATTATATGTTTTGTTACCCAAAGATTGCAGTGTTCCAGGAATGGTAATGAGCTAAGGAGCTGAACGGCCATGGGAAAAGAAATTCATTTCCAGCATGGACTATGAACCCAAAATTCTCTAGAGACGTGGTAATGTAACTTTTTACTGTACTTTAAATACATATTGCCAGAAGCCCTAACTTTAGGCAACCTGGTCTTCATACAAAAAAAAATTATCAGTGCAACGAACAGTTCAAACCACATTCAGAAATCATTGCTGGAAATTACAATTTTTTGCAAGAAAAATTAGCAGCAAAGTATATTAATCTGTAATGTGCAGTTCCAAATCTATATTGAAAAGTAAGTGTAGAAATAATTTTGTAAAATAATGCCAGAATGCCACTTGTTAATTTTAAGGTCTAGAGGCATATATTTTTTTTTTTAGGAAATACCGTTTTATTTTAATGATGGTATTCACCTTAAAAATAAATAAGCTACAATATTACAGTCCTGGAGGTAATATTCCTGTTTAAGAATAGATTATAAAGTTGTTAATAGCTTTATGGCAGCTGACTGTTTTAGCAGGTAAGAGTTTGTGAGTGCAGTGAAATTCACTGAGATGGCTTTCAAAGGTTAATTTAAAATAAGTGTGAAGAGCTAGCATATTGTTTCTGTGAGTAGAAACCCTCCTATGGGTATATATTGGTAAATACAGAGTTGTGGGTAGTTTTTTACTAGTAACAGCTGTTGGTAAGTACTCTGCCAGAAAACTCCCCGGGGGGTGTGTCTTTGCCGGTGAGGACTGGGTCTCTCTCTTTGTTTACTTTCCTCTCACTTTATCAGACTGAGCTATCAGGTTATATTTACCTGCAACTTTGTCTTCAGTATCAGGTATTTGTTTTCTCAGTGTTGTGTTCCAGTTGGGACACACAATTCCTTATTTATTTAGAAAATTAGTGGGAAAAGTAGAGTAGTAGAGTTTTGGATTAGGGTAAACACAGAAGTTTTCAGTCAGTCTCCTTTTCACCTCATCTGCACCTCCTGCATCCCTCCAGTGTGAGAACTGCCCTCATACTGCTACACGGGGGAATAGGATCCTGCTTCAGCTCTCCAAAACCTTTCATGTTTGCCAGTGCAGAATAGAGAGGATTCCTCCACAGCTGATTTAGCTACATGCCACTTCTCACATTTAGTGATAAATGCAATACATTCCTTAAACATGCAGACGTGCTACTCGGCAATTACAGCACCAGTTGCACTATGTGCTTGGCTACGCCGATGACAGGGTGCGTGCCCTATTTATGTTTCTTTTGCTACACGCCTTGCCTCCTAAGGTCTGCAGTTGTTCCTAATCAGCAGTTGCTTTCCTATTTCTCAGATGACCATCTTGACTCTTCTTTCCCTTCTGCTGCCTTGCAATACTCAGAATCACCTCACTTTTTACTCGCCAAGTACTGAATTTGCATGTAGATGTAAACAGAAAAGCAAGCTGAGAAGTTCTGTTCTTTGCAGGTAGGCAGGTCTGGGCTCTGAGCAGGGTCACTTAGCTCCTACTGCCTATTTTATGTAACCACCAGAGAATGCTGCATTTTCCTCTAAAATGTGTGTCCTCACTGCTACCATAAAACAAACACTACCTACCACCTGACCTGTGGCACATACAGCATCTTCATGTGCTGCGAGCAATATGTGTTTATCCTTTAATCTCTGCTGTACAAGATGCTCTTAAATAAATCTCCTTGTTTGTATTTTTTTCTTGTATCTGAACAAACACCATCTCTTATAAATTACAGCTTCTAAACTGCAAAGCTGTTAGTGCAAGCAGCATCTCGGAGGCCAAGAGGTAAATTGCTGCTGAAATGAAGAGCTGAATTGCTGCTACAGTTTTTTTGCAGCATCCCTGCATGCTTTCAGGATGCTTTTGTTGTTGGCACTGAAGGAGCTTTGTGAATTTTTTTTTTTCTGCTTTGGTTGATTAGAACTCATCTGGTTTGTTTGCTAGTTTTCTATAGTTGTGAAACAATTCCCTGGAAAACAGAATTCACTATTTTTAAAGCAAAATGAAATTCTCATTCTTGTGACATGGCTGATGAGATTTTTAAAGAGTGGTTACTACTGAAAATTTATTTGAAATATTGATACATGTAGCTGGTTATGATTGTGGATAGGATAATGAGTTTTGTGGCATAAACTGTGTTTTTCCTGATGAATGTACATGAAGTAGTCTCTCTTTTAGCCTAGATATGTTGATAGAGATTTGCTTTGGTTCTGTAAGTACAGGGTGACACAGCTGGGGTAGAAATTACCCTCTTTTTTAATCTGAACTCCTTCATAAAGAGTGTGTGTGGAGTTTAAACAGGCACAGCTTGGCTGGGGCTTTTCATTTTGGAATCTGCTCTCATCCTCTGCTGCTTGGCCCAAGTTAGCAAAGATTTTTTTGATCTTTAAAATATGCTTTGAGACTCATTTGTTTAGTAAGACTTAATGGAGGTACAGCCAAAATCATCTTTGCAGAAATGTTTGGGTTTGTCATTCATAGATTTTATGGTTCACAATTTTGCTTGAACTCTGGAACCTTCTCTAGTTCAAGAGGAAGTGCTGAGGTAGCTATATTTTTATTTTGGTTTAAATATTTTAGAAACCAAAGTTTAGTATTTAATTTTATAAGAAGCAAAATAAAAACTTTTAAAAGATTTTTTTTTTTTTTTTTTAAGGTTACATGTAATCACAGTAAATGAAATCAATAGCCATTCAGGAAAATAGCAGTTAGAGAGCTGGTATTATTAGTAGCAAGCTGGAAAACTGCCAGGTTCTAAGAGGACTGATGCCATGGTGCCATTTTTATGACAAAGTGTCATAAAGTCTTTGAAATAGAAACTGTAAAGGTAGCAGGTGTTTTACTGGGTCTTTTTTTGGCTGTCTGGCTGCTAGAAGTCCAGAATAACAGTAGGACTGACAGTTTAAGATCACACTCGAAACAGAAAACACTGTTTAACACTTACGTTTGTTACCAATTAAAGAATTTAAGCATATGGGCCTGTAACTGAGTTGTTGGCTGCAGGTTTGTTTGGTGATGCAAGTCAACAACCCGCTTGAACTGAGTGGACTGAACAGCCAGGGAAATCCCGTATTCACTGTCTGTTTTAAAGAAACTCAGGTTTCTCAGCAAAGCTAAACCACTCTTGCCTTCCAAGTGAAGGAGTGAGGGAGCGCACGGCCCTGTGTGGTCTCATGTTGCCATAGCAGTGCTGTGATTTAAACCTGAGATGTCCTGTCCTGAAGGGGTGCCATGCACTGCTCCCACACTGAGCCTGATCTCTGTGTGGCAATTCAGCTGGTTACTGACCATGGTAACAACATAGCTTTGTTTTGGCATCTGTAATATTTCTGTTTGGGATCTTGTGACAGTGCAAGTTTACAGTGGCAGTGTCTTTAACACAAAGCGTCAGTCACTGATTCCTCAAAGGTACCAATCGTAATTGTGCTGCAAAGGACATAAACAGTGCATGGGCTTTATTCATCTCCTAAAGTTACCCTCATAACTTTGAGAGCTTGTCACAACCCAGAAATGTTCACCTATAACTGGGAAGAGCAGCCTGTCCTACTGCAAACCTTCTTTGTGAGTCTAAAGCAGTCCCATGCTAGCTGCATGCAGATAGATACAGGTGGGAAAGAAAGTGGCCGTGCTCATAGCATCCTGTAAAGTGCAACTTGTAAAAGCATCTAAAGGTGTGAATTGTTCCTTACTGAACACTGCATAAGTTAGCCACCCTTGCTAGGATTTGTTATTTGAAGAATACCTGAAATTGTTTCACCAAAACAGCACAAATTCAGTGCAGAGCATCTTGTTTATTACAGTATCCCACCCATTCATATCTCTTTCATTTCAAATTGTACTATACAGAATCAAACAACTGCGTGGGGTACAATATACCCTGAAATAAAATACAAATCTTTATAGAAAATTAGACTAAACTGATGTTTACTAATCTTGCCTTAATCTGTTCACTATGGCTGTGGCTATGGGGCTAAGTAAAGCAGTCCAGAGCATGTTTTCTAGCCCTGAGGCCAAGCAGTGCGATACAGCTTGCATCCCTCTCTTCCTCCTTCAGACACGGTGATGATTAACTTGGCCTCCCTGGAACAGCCCCTGGCCTGGGTTATCCCCCATATCCCCAGGCACTGCAGGGAAATGCCAGCTGGCACAGTCCAGAACTGTCCCAGGGAAAGTGCTCACAGTGGGTGGCTTGAGCCATTCCCTGGATCTATTTCATTTACTAGTATGGAAGTAGCTGAAGTGGCTAAACTAGGCTTTCTTTATGCTAAAAGCAGTTTGTTCAGTCATCTGTAGAAACTCAATATATGCCAGGTTGAGTTTGTTGAGTAGAAAGTAATGAAGTGCTGGTAGTTGGGACACTAGCAAGGCAAGTACTTGGCCATTACAGTACTGGCTTGCATAGGTATCTCTGACTCAAAGGCATTTCCTAATGTAATTAATCTGCATTTTCTTCAAGAAAAAGAACTTTGCATAATACTCTCTTTTGAAATTCAAGTTAAGAAAAGCACAATACCTTCAGCTTCTGTGGACTGATTGGCTAGAAATCTTGGCAAAAGGGAAGATTTGCATCTTAAAGCATTGTACACTCATTAAAATTCTTCTCATGGATGATTAAAGAAAACTGAATTGAAAGGAAAGTTTAGCAGTAAGCAGCTCACGGGAACTGCGACGTTTCAAGCATGTGAAAATTGGAAAGAAATAGCTTATGTAGCAGTAGTCTCCTCCTCTTGTATTACGTTCTTTTTCCTTTTTTTTTTTAAAACAAATAACCAATTATTGTTGGTTTCTTCAGTTGTCTAAGTCGCTTATTTGTGCCTGACCCGCACAGTTCTTGAGCATATTTGTGACCAGCTTTAGAGGGCTTGTCAGCATGCCTAACAGTGGAGAGGTACTTATGAAAAAACTACAAGATGAAAATGCGATGAACATTACAGAAAGCAGGTAAAAAGTAGCTTAAGTATTTATACTAACAAACTGATTTACCAATTTTTCACAACTTAAGTTCCTCCTTACTACCGCTCAGTTCTACAGAAAGACTTATCTGTCTAATCCTAACTTTACTGTCTAATACAGAGCAAGAAGTGTGTTTTATTGAGGCTAGAATGAAAGAAAATTGTGACAGTCTAATTCGTTCTATTCTGTTCTAACGTGTAGTACTGCTGCAATCCTAATAGCCTTGTTCCATATGGACTGTTGTTTGCATCTTACTTGTGTATATCTAATTTCATGGTGTTCATTTTATAGCACAGAGGTCCATAGACCCAGAAACGAGCTCTGCAGAAGTTTGTGTATAGCAATTTTGATAACAGAGGTATGTTTAGCCCCCATGGTTCAGCTGTTTACAGCTTAGCAAATACATGGAATTCTAGCTGAAAATCCTCACCTAAAAACACCAGTAAGCTACTAGAATCTTATACTCCAGTAAATTAAATGATTAATGGCTTTTCAAGCATGCAGTGAGATTGCAAGCACTCTTAACATTTGAAACAGAAAAGTTCAGGTAGTCCAGAAAAAGCGAGTCACACTTCTGTACATCCACTCATGTGTCACTGGTGATGAGTAACGTTTAAGACTTTGAAAGTTCAGTATCAGTTGCTCTTCGCATATTACCATCATAATCTACTTTGTGAACTTTAAAAATAACCTAAACTGCAGCTGTGGAATTGGATCTCTCTTCCCTGGTGAATTTGAAAGAATAAGCCTTAGTTACTGATTTGCCCTTCCCTTTGTCAAGTGATTGAGCATCTTCTTCCTAGTCCAAAATTTGTGCCCAACCCATTTTTAGAGTAAATGGTGGAGAGGAAAGGTGAACGCCTTTCTCAGACTTTTAATGCAGATTTATTTATTTTAGAACACAAGTCTCTTTCTTAGAATAATTTCAAAGAAAACAAAACAAAAAAAAATGTAACTTGTGAAGTGTTAGAAGATAACAAGAGTAAGGTAAACCTTACTGGCTGCTCTGTCTTAGGCAGCACAAAAGGGAAAACATTCCTTTTCTCCTCTTGCTTCATCACTCTAAGGGCTTCTTCTGTTAAAAGAAGCCCTGCTGTCTTTCTAGAGTCTTTGGAAAGATGCATTTGAAGGGTAGAAAAGCAAAACTCCTGGCAAACAGTTTAACTTCTTAGTTTAACAATATTGTTGAATACTAAGTATTCATCCCCACAGAATGCATTATCGTAGCAGGTTGATACATAGCTTTCTGTTAATTCTAACTTCATGTTTGTTTAGGTAACAGCTTTCATGGTATGTCACTTCCGAGTTTTACTTGACCCTCTCAGGTAAACGATTGATTTGGTCCATTTTCATCGTTATGGCTCCTTCTACCGAGGATTTTGGTTTCCTGGATAAGCTCACACTGTCCTTAGTCCTGGATAAGCTCGCACTGTCTTTAGGAGCTAACTCTAGACTAACATTTTATGGAAAAGAAAACAATTTAAAAATCTTCTTAAGTTTTTGATTGGATTCTTTTACTTTTTGAATCTTAAAATAGCTAAAACTAGAACAGTCACTTTTGTTTAATTTGGGGGAAAAAAAAGTGCTTTATAACTTTGATCAGTCTGTACAAATATGTATGTTGACTCTTGAAAGTTATGATTTTGGTAGGTTAGTGAATTTTAATCTCTGCATTGTTCTACCCCAAACATACTTCAGCAGGAAAAGGCTCACAGGTTATCCTTATAAAAAAAAAATACTGAAAGAGAATTAAAAAAAAAAAAATAATAATAATAATAATTTGCAGTGACATTAAGGTACTGCTGTAGTTTGAGCTTCCTGTATTTTGTTTTAAAAAGTTGTTTAGCATGCGCTTTGTTTCTGTTTTTCTTTTGAAAAAGAAGTGACAAAGACTTGAACTTGAAATGCAGTTCATGCACTCAAAGTCTTTGGAGTAAAGACTTCTTTGTTACTATTTTGGAAAAGTCGATGCATATTTGTTGTCCTGTCAAACTGTGTTGTCCTCCCGGAGTGGAGGTTTGAGTTAGGTAGCAAATTTTATGCATTTATCTTGTATACTGAAAGTGAGGCTTCAAGGGAAACAGAAAGTAAGATTCTAGCAAAATGGACAGAGGTAAAAGCATCTTTTATAAGGTTGAAATTGAATCACTGTGACCTCAAATGAGGAAGTGAGGAAATAATGAGTTTTATATGACCAAACTTTATTGCATTCCCTGCAAATACGCATATAGAGGCAGCTACTAGGATATTTCAGCTTCAGGGCTGGGTTTTTGCTGTGTAGGTCAGAACAGAGCAAGAAAATCTGTACCAAGGTCAGTGAAGGGTTGTAGTACACTCCAACTGTTGAATAGAGCCTTTCTGCCTAAAAACGCAGATACATTGTTCATTTCTTCTCATTCACCCACGTAGTTCTTAGCTATCTGTAAAACTCATTTGCTCGCTAAACAAAATGGCCCAATTCTTGGAAACATTTAATCATAACAAAAGGAAAGGGAAAAAGAAAAAAAGGTTGGGATTTTACTTTGCAAATAAAGATAGGCTTTACTGGAAGCTGTGTGCCAACAATAGCATATACTGAAATAGGTCTCAGCTGTTAACTTTAGGCCTTTGTTCTGTATTAAGCTTTTGTGTTACTTTAAAATATATATTTGTATGGGGGAAAGTTACATTAGTAATTTGAGAAACTGGTTTAGTTTACTTGCTGAAGGCTAATTGCTTGTCAGATCAGCTGACCCTTTTTGTGAGTGTTGGCCCCTTTTTAAGTCTCATAAGGACGTGAAAACTAATTGAAGACTGTCTCTAATCCCTTCTTTGAGGACGGTGAACAGGGAAAATTTAAATAGAGCCAATAAGGAATATATTATAATATTGCCCTACATTAAAAAGGGGAATAATTAGTAAATAAAGGAGACTGGCTAGAGTAGACAGCAATGCCTCTGCCAAGTACATTGTACTAAGAGGTAAGGACCACTTGGGACTTTCCAATACCTTCCCAGTAGGAGGTAAGAAGAAGAAAGCAGGAAGGTAGGAAAAAAATTGCACTTAATTTTTAGTGTTTTAATGGTGTGTCTTACTTTTTCTCCACCTTACATAGTGGAAAAGGAGAAAGCATCATTAAAATATCTTATGTAACAGTTCCCAGCTTCTCACAGCTTGGAGATGCCATTTTTGCTCATCTATTATGTGAGTCTTGGTCACAGGTTTCTGTTTAGCAGATAAGCTATCAAAGCTTTGCTCCTGTGTTCTTATATGTTGCTTTAAGTTAGAGTCACTGTCTAGAATTCTAGAACAGATTTGTGATTCTAGATTTATTCTGAGGCCTTCCCTCTTCATCCCCTTCCCAGACTTCTCTTCTAAATTACCAGATTCAGCACTTGCAAGATTAATGCAAAATTGGGAAAGAAGAATTACTTAGAATGGGAGCCAGACGATGAGGTTTAGTTTCCAAAGTTTCTGGGCAGAGTGTCAAGATCATTAAGGTTTCAGTGGTTCCCATAGGTAATTTAACCCCTCTTTTTGCAGCCAAAAGACTTGTCAAATGATTACTTAAGGACTCCATCTTGTTTTAAAATGCCACAGTGAGCTGCTGGAAACGCTTACCACCCGATGAAAATTACTTTGGAATGTGCAGATGTAGACCCAGGTCGTACTGCTGAAAGCAGCTCTCGTGGATTAGTGATAGTGGAATGTATATTGCTAAGGCGTCCTGGAGAACATATAACAAAAGCTTAGAGGGGGAAAAAAAAAATGTCATTGATGGAAAACAGCAGTAATTATTTATGACACTGGTCATGAAGAATGAGGAAGCCAAAGGTAAACACTGATTGGAAGAAGGATTTTTTTTTTCCCCTGCTTTATTATGAAATTCTTAAATAAGCAAACAAGCAAGCCTCATGTGTCGAGTGAGAAAATTCATCATGTTGTCCTCAGCAGAAGCAAACAATGAAAGATGAAAACAAAATTAAGAAGTTCTGCCTTGACAAAAAACTACATGTTTTCCAGTTTAGGCTCATTTTTGTGAAATAAATAAGGTCCATATTTAATCATTGGGAAAGCCTAAGGCAACACAAGTCTGACAAAGAAGTACTTGTACAAATAAGGGTTTGCACAGCTTGCTCGCTAAGATAAATACATGCATATTACAAAATATTTCTTTGGGCAAGGCAGCCAGAGAGAAGAGTTTAATTGCAAGGTGGAGACTGTGTTATAAGAAATATGTAGTAACATGCTTGCTGCCACTTGAAAGCAGCTTGGTGGGTGAGCTTGTAAATGAGATGTAGAGGAACAGTTGAGCAGATTAAGGATCTACGCTGCTTTGGATTACGGTACAGGGAAAATACAAGTGAGCCTGCCTAAAAGCCCCAGTGTGGAAGCAGTGCTGCAAGAGCGTTCCCAGAGGAGCTGCATGGATCCCTTTGGGAAAAAAATCATGTAAGTGGCAGAGGAATTGTGCTCACTCACTATACAACTATATAGGACACTATAACCAAGAGATCCCTCATTACTCACTTAGGTTCTTTGTCTCAGCCTACATGCATAAAAGTTTAGTTTGAGAGGAAAAACAAAAGAAAACAAAAATCCTGCAATAGCTTGCAATAAAGTTTGAGAAGTTAAGCAGGCAGGAACTGCAGTATTATGGTTGACTGTGTGGTCTCAACTCTGCACCTTAAACACACTTTTATTTAAAATTAAGCATTACTTTAATCTTGATTTCTTTGATAACATATGAATACAGTGTCTTCAACAGAGAATATTTCTCATAAGATAACCAGACTAAAATTAATTGTTGTGCACAGAGCCCATGTAGTATAAAATTACCCAGGAATGACATGAGAGCAAGACAGTGTGCAGTGGGAAAAAACGCTGTCTTAGAAACACCAGGAAAGGGAGGAGGAGGTGGCAGCAGCTTCACCTGGAATCCAGAGAGGGTGGCTCTGGCCACTGCAGCAGTGGGCACTGGGTGAATGCAAAGTCTGAATTACTGACAGCTTAACTGAAGGGAGCACTTTATTCAAACCTTTTTTTTTTTTTTTCGTCTTTTTGTCAGCAGTTTTGAGTGTGATTTTCAGATTTTGGTACTTTGACTAGATGTATGTATTTAAAGAATTGTGACTAAATATCCATAAGTTTAGACAAATTATTGTAGTCAATAGCATATTAACAATACACATGTTGTTAATATATTAATAGTGTTCATCATCATTTGATAAACTGTGTATTTCTGCAATTTTGTAGAAAATGACTGTCTGAAGAACTGTTTTTGAAGTTGCTTATTATTTTTATGGCAGGTGGGAGGGCCAATGTCTGGATAGTTTTTTGTTTGTTTTTTCTCCTATGTTTTCAGTTAGTTTATCACACTGTAGAAGGAAAAGACTTCTTCATTTTCTATCAGGATTCTTCTATTTTACCTGTTCAGAGGGAATGAAGATATTCCAGACTTGTTCTTAGCCTATGAAGATTGTTTCCCTCCCCTTGATCTATTAAATGAAGTCAGCTATACTTAAAAAAAGCTGCATGCTGAAGCCTGTAATGGAAGGAAAACTATTTCTTTCTGTATGGTCAGGTTACTGGTATTAACTATGGCTAGTTATAGACATTAAATTTTTTAATTATGTTTGCTGTATCATTTTTTTTAATGTGTAAAGATTTTCATAAATAACATATTTTAACAATACATACTATAGTGATTGCTCTGAATGAAAGCAATCTTGTCGCTTTATGTGGCCAGTCATTTCCAAATGCCCAGTGCTGCTTTTGATGTCTTGCTCATGGAATCCTTTGCACTGTTACCTTACAGACTTTCTGTTTTGAGTTTCTTATCTGTGCATTAACCTTTGCCTGTTTGATTTCACCAGGGAAGATTAATTTCATGTAATAAATAAAATCTGTTGTTTTTGCTAAGTTTTTAAGAAATATCATCTCATTACTATTTGGAACTAGATCTCCTACCTTTCCTATCCTCAGTAAAGACCAACCTCAGACTTTCAACAAATATCAGCTGTGCGGATATGCAGGTACCATGATATTAATACGCTGACAGAATAATCAAGGTTAAGAGTGATCGTTCTTTTTACTTGTACAGTTCATGGCCTCTTTGTTGAGATTCAAAATTAGTGTCTCCATCTGTTATATTACCTGATGCTGAATCCAAAGTCAAGCGAATAAAACAAGAAGGTGAGTCCTTGATGACGGAAGGCATTTCGCTCTCTAGCCTGGTTGTATTGGAGCTTGCAATCAAGAGGCAAAATATCCTTTATTCCTCAGAGCTATTTATTTCTCTGCTTTTTATATTTCTTGGCACTTTACAGTTATGTTCTTTTTCTGGGGGTGTCTTGTATGTTGATTGCTGTGGACCCGTTTGGCATTGCTTGGTAATGTTTTAATAAGTCTGTTTTCTTTTAGAACATTTACAGTTGTGCAGACTGTCTCCAAAGATTCACTGGTTCATTTTGAGAAAACCCAAGATGAAGGCAAAGAGCCAACAGGTAAGCGTATGAATGATTATTCAAACCGTTTTTAGAATTTGTTAATGTAATCTTTGTGTTTATTCTTCCAAATTCCAACTGATAGTTTTTAAGGACTGGGATAAGATGGGGCAGTCAAAAATAAAATGTAATTAAAATTTGTCAGGGCAACTGATTTTTTTTTTTAAGGACCCATATGAAAACTTGCCTGAATTCAGTAGTGTCTCCCAGCTTTTATATTTGAGAACTTTTTATATTTATATTTTATACTTGAGAATATTCCTAGATAAAAGTGAAAAATAGCCTGATTGCATAAAAATCTTACCAAGTCTGGTGGTATTTTTTACATCATAGCCTGCTTGTCAGCTGTCAGCTCTTGTGGGTTCAGCATACTGTGCAATAACTGCAGGCTGTAAATAAATATCTACACTTCGGTCAGTTCTGTGTTACACTGTAGTAAGCTCATACTATTAATTTTAAATGTAATTTTAAACCAGCAAGCGCAGTGGTCAGTGAAGCTAGCGGTGCTGCCATGCAGCTCAGAACTGCAGGTTACTGGTTCGATGTTCACCACTTCTTTGGAGGGTTGGCAGCCCTGAGGGAGCTCCCTGTTGTCTTGGTGAGAGTGCTGCTAGTGTCTAAATTTGTTTGTTTAAACAAGGTCTGTTTGTCCTGTGATACAGTTGGAAAAGCAACTGCAAGCAGATCTTGTAAGACTGGCATAGCTCTGTGGGAATGCCATATGCAGACTTTATAAATAAACACATGTATACATATACATACATACACATATATAAAAGCAATTCTTTGATGCACAGTAGGTTTCTTAACTTTTCAAGGAGTGAACTGCTGCCCATTTACTTTTTGATAAAGCAGGAGATTAATCTGGATGGCTGAAGGTGGTAACTCAATTTTCAAATTTTCAGGGCATTTTGTTGAGCGATTTGAGACACGTTTTGCATATATAGATTATTTCTGAGTCTGTGATTCCTCAGAGTGCTTGCCTGTGTGCACAACAATGAGCCTGTGAAGACTCTGACCTGTTTTTCTAAGAGAATTTTTCTGGGACACTGGTTACTGCCCTCAGTTATCCACCTTGCTGCTCTCACGGAGTTGCTGCTGGCTGCAGTTCACAGTAACGAGCTGGGCTGCAAACCCCGGTGCTCGAGAGGGAGCACACGTGCCGTGCAGCCACTCCTGCAGTGCTGGCCACAGCCTCCACAAGCAAGGTGGGGTGGACAACTAAAGGTGGAAGCCATTCCAGTGGTTCCCTCATAATTTTCCTGCAAGCACAAATCACACCTCATTTATTTTAATTAAGCAATCCCTTTATTTGAATTTAGATATGTTTCTAAGCTGGTGATTCAGGATCTTACTGTTTTAAGTTACCCCAGTCTTTTATCTAACTCTTGGAATCTGTTTACTACTTGTTACCCCTTGAAATGAGTAGCAATGTTAGACTTGGAAACACCCCACAGCTGTAAAGATGCTGAGTGCAAAGTGAGGACTAATGTCAAAGACTCCAATATTTATGGAAATGGCCTAGTGATTAGATAGGAAGTCTTTTGAGAGAGGGGAGCTCAGTGTCTGCTTGGTATATCAAGAAAAAAGGAGACTCTGATGTTTCTTGTTGGAGAACTGTCTCATTTTATAATAGGTATATTTTGGAGTCTCAGAACTTCATATTGTTTGGAATTCCCCCCCTCCCCATTATTTCCCGCAATTTGCAGAATCCCATTCCTGTAGAACCAGGCCAATTTTGGTTTTCCTAATGTGTATATAAATCCAGAATAACCTTACTGTTGGCAGCAAGCATCATGTTGGCTTGCCAGCGCAAGTTAAAAGAAAACTCATGTATGTTGGTTTTATACCAATAAAATCGCAAAATAAGCTTGGAAAAGACCTCTGGAGGGCAACTAGTCCTGCTTCCTGCAGGGCTGTCTTCAAAGTTAGGTCGGGTGGCTTGTGGCCTTGTTCGGCTGAGTTTTGAAAATCTTCAAGGATGGAGTTTTTTTCCATCTCTCCTCTCAGTCCCTGTACTTGACTGCTCTCACTGATTTCTTTGTCAAATTGGGATCTTTTTTAGTGCAGCCCATGCTTATTGACTGTTGTCTTTTCACTGTGTGCCTCAGAGGAGGATGCAGCTCTGTATCCTCCCTTCAGTCTGTGCAGCCTGTAGTTAGTTCCCCTCCACCCTTCGTCTCCAGTTCTCCAGGTTGAACAGACCCAACTCCTTCAGCTCCTATTCATGTGTGGTATGCTACAGTCCCCTGGCCATCTGGATGGCCCCCGTCTGGGCTTGCTTCAGTTTTGATAGGATCACTCTTACATGAGGCCTTGGAAAACTGTTCACCGTTCCAGGTGCGACCTCATGAGTGCTGAGTAGCAGGAATTAATCACTTCCCATGATCTACTGGCACAGACTTTGCAGCCCGGGATGCCTTTATATCCACAGGGACCTACTGCTGTTTCACATTCAACTTGCTCTGCACCAGGACCCCCAGGCCCTTTTCTGCTGAGCCAACCACTACCCAGGGTGCTCTGTTGTGTGGGGTTATCCCACCCCAGGTACAGGACTCATCATTGCTGAACTTTGAGGTTTATGTCAGCCCATTCCTTCAGTTTGCTGAGGTCCAACCCAAGGCCAGCCTTGCCCTTCAGTGTGTTGACCAATTCCCCCACTCTGGTGTCATCTTTGAAGCCGGTGAGAGTGCATTCCACTGGCCAAGTGGTTAACGGCGTTGAATAGGAATGTTGTTCCCAGGATGAACCCCCGAAGAATGTCACTGTAACTGGCTGCTAGCTAGGCTTAAAAATATTCATCACTATTCTTTGAAACTAATTATTCAGCCAGATTTTCAACCGTCTTGTCGTCGTCCACCCATCTGCTTCTAATCTCCTTAGGTTGCCTTCAAGTATGCTGTGGGAGACCTTGTGAAAGACTGCTGTGTCCTTTCCCGCTGCTCTCACCTCAGCTACAGAGCCAGCCATCTCAGCATGGGTGGCAATCAAGCTGGTCAGACATGATTTTCCCTTGGTAAATCCATGCTGGCTGGTCTTGGTCACCTACATATACTTAGAAATGGTGAAAAACATTTTATTTGAGAATTTGTTTGATAACCTTCCCATGGATTGAGGTGAGTCGGGGTGGCCTTTAATTCCTGGATCCTCTTTCTTCCCCTTTTTGAGGATGAGGGTGATATTTGCCTTTGTCTGGGCACTGGGGACCTGCCTGGATTGCCTTGCCTTTCCAAAGATGACGGAGAGCAGCCTTGTGATGACACTTGCCTGGTCATTCAGGGTACTCTCAGATGTGTATCTGCTTGTGCCCGTGGACTTGTTTGTCCTGTTTGCTAAAGTGATCTGTAATTTGGTTTCCCTCTAGTGCAGGTAGTACTTCTCTGCTGCCTTGGTATTTAGTGGCAAGACCTGCTGTTAGACTTCCTGGGTACTGAGTTTTGGCCTTCCTGCTTCTGTGCCGGCATGTCTGGGCAAGGCTCCTGCAGCGGTGTTTCCTCCTGCAGAGCTTGTTCCTGATTATACCCTCCACACACTTCCATTTTTGTGCAACGCCATCAATTTTAGCAGTGTCACTGTTGTTATGAAGTGTGTTTTAAACTTAGTGTGTTCTGCTGCACCACTCCCTCTGTGCCAGCCTGGAGAGGAACTTCTGGTTCTTGCATTGGTGGAACAATATATTTTATTGCCATTTATATAGGTTCCATTCTCTTCTGCTGGAAAAAAACACAACAAGCTTCCACATACTGAAATCTTTCTGTTGTTTTTGGCTTATTAAAAAACAAAACAATCTATTCATGAGATCTTTTCTCTTTGGGATCTTAAAAGTTAAAGGAAACTTTAGTGTGGAGAACTGGTAATATAGCAAAATGCTCCCCTGAACTGAGGCAGGGGAAGCAACAAGGAGAACTGGTTCCCTCTTTTTTCCCCTGTGTTCTGTCTGATGTGTTCAGGTTCCCATGAAACTCAGAAGCTTTGTAGTTCTTGGTTTAGTCTGTTGATCTGCACAGGGGACATTTGACATCAACATCAGGCTCTTGGACTCAGGCATGTGCACACTCACCTCCAGAAGAAAGAAATTTAGTGTTTAATTCCAAAGACATCTTGAGGAGAAAAAAAAAAAAGAAAAGAAAGTCCATGCAGAGGAGGAAAGCTGTGTGTGTGTTGGAGGAGGAATGCTGTATGTGTAGTGTCAGCAGAAGGAGATGTCATCATAGCTGTGGAATCCCAGATGATGACTGTCCGTACAAAGCACCTCCAGCAAAGAGCTGAGTACCTTTCTTGTCCTTAGATCAAAGCAGTGCTTTGCAGGAAGTGACATATAATCATGTTACTGTTTTGTGAGTTACAACTCAATTGGTTTCAGGCAGAAGTTAAATTACTGTTTTAGTTGCTGCTTCTCAGGAGGCATCTGCAGAGTCACTGAGCAGGGCCATCTGTAGTCTGCCTATTTGTTTACTGTCTGCAAGGTGACCTTGATGCTTTTGCATTTTGTATGGCTCTGAGTTCTTCCTCCATAAACATCACAACTCATTTCCAATTCCAAATCCATTCTGGCAGTCACTGGAATGTTTGCAAGGGAAGTAATGAACAAGAGAGAAGGTTTCTCTCGTGGATTAGCCTTACTGGATAAGTGTTCTTTGTTTTGTTGTTTGTTTTTTAACCGATATGTCATCTCCCTTATACATCCCACAGGTCCAGCAGTTTCAGCCCAAACTGATTATTGAAGTGAAAAAATATGAAGACTTGCTATTTGTTTCTCTGTTTAAAACAGGTTTTTGGTATCCAGGCTGAGAGAAAAAGCCTGTATCGTGTCACAACTGCTCAGTTATGCACTGTGGAATGGCATAACAAAAAATCATCAGAGGGCTGGAGCAATTCCTCAGCAAAACTGCAGCACAGTCTTCCTCT
Source organism: Nothocercus julius (assembly GCA_013398735.1). Classification (NCBI taxonomy): domain Eukaryota; kingdom Metazoa; phylum Chordata; class Aves; order Tinamiformes; family Tinamidae; genus Nothocercus; species Nothocercus julius. The sequence continues at coordinate 1,285,753 of VZSV01000137.1, forward strand.
TGTGCACTGTATGTTTGAGACTGCTCTGACCTGCCTCTTCCTTCAGCAGCGAAGGAGCAAATTGGGAACAATTTAGTTGAGTTGTGGAATTCCTCTTTAGAGGAGAATGTCAAGGGGACAAAAACAAAACCCTCTGAGGCCCAGTGTCAAGGTCAAAAAATATCTATCTGAATAAAATCTCTGCTCTTTTTATTGTGTCTGGGGAGGTCATTCTCTTTGGGAGTAAACTTTTTCTCACCACCTCTAACACTCAGTGAATTTACATGAGTGACATGAGCCAAGGTCACATATTAGTGAATTAAAAAGCATTTTGGGTGAAAATGTAATAGAGGTGAGACGAAGGGAACAAATGCTCCTTTCTGGTTAGTTGCATTAGGGCACTTTCAGTTTGGCTCTGCCTTAATATGTAATGCTAGAATGATGGCTTATTTTTTCTTATGCTCTCAGTAAACCTATGGGTGTATTAACATTCATAGTGTATTTAAAGGATCTTTATTTTGATTTCTACGTGGGTTTCAATTGGTTCTGAGTTAATTTCCAACCAAGACATTGCAATCTAGCTTGCAGGTGCCAGCTAGACAGGACACCTGGTTTGCTTTTCCAAAAATGGGTAATCATTTTCAATCAGTATTTAGACGTACATTTCTTCCCAGGCACCTTCTGTATCACAAAGTCTCTCTGCTAATTGACAGCAGTAATTGCTATTCATGTTCTGCTGTTTTTACAAATTCTCTGGGGAAGAATGGTTAGATCCATTAGAATATTTTGGCTTACTTTCTAGATTTTAGAACTATTTTCAGATGTAATTTCTGCATGCAAATATATGCAAGTACAGGCAGTGAATGGGTGTTCAAATTTGTATTTCTTTTCCATATTTATGGTGTAGTATTAAGGTGACTCATCAAGTCTCTGAAAGAGATTTTTTTTTTCTGTTATAAATCAAAGATATTTTGCTGAAATTGGAAAAAAATGCATAAATAAGAGGAAAATGAAGCCAAGTTTTTAAGTGTTTTTTGTTTGTTTTGTATATAGATATTTTAATAGTGTGACATTTTGTTTTTTCTCTCTGGAGACTATTTTTCTATGCATTGTCTGTCTTTACTAAAAAATATAATTATGCAACTTTTGTAACGTGGTTCTAGGAATGTTGCTGGGATTTGCAGCTGCCTTGCAGAGGTACTTTTGCTATCTTTGGTCAAGAACATTCTTTAGCTGTGTATGATGTGATTTTGTTTTCAGTAGAGCCCTCTCTAACCTGTGGCACCTGCAGGGCTGCCCAGCTTTGCTCCTTCAGAAGCCAGACCACCAGGTGGAGATCCCCACGTGGCCTTTGGGGTGTGCCTGCAGAGAACAAGCGTGTGAATCGTCACTACCTTTCACCTCTGACAGAGCATCTCTGACCCTGTGTACCCAAGGGTTGGCACTCAGTGCAGGAACCCCTGCTTTGCCCACCTGTCTTTTAATATGTTTGTGGGTGACACTGTTTATTCTTTAATAAAGTCCCGCTGTCCATTGTCTAGAAGCCTCTGTTACTGCTGGTTTTCTAAACTGTCTGGACTGAGGCCACTGACTTCAAAACATACAATAAGATTTGATAAAGCTCCACACCTTTGTTTTGAATGTCATTATATCAAATTTACGAGTGAGGAAATGAAGGCACATGGAGGTTAAGCAGTTTTGTTGTCACTGCTTTCTGTTGGTCAGCATGGTCAAGAGAGCAAATACCATTCTGTGAGTCGGGAATGGGAGCAGCAATCCAGGGCCGTGCCACTTTCAACAGCTCTGCTCACTTTCTGCACCCGTGTCTTTCTATATGGAGCTATTGATAAAGCTGTAAGATTGGGCAGTGCTTCACCCAAAAGATGGGAAGCACCAGAAATGCGTTCTTCTGCAGAAGTCATCTTTGTTCAACCTGCTTGTCTTTTAGTGCACAGGCACACAGTACTTGTTCACTGATAGGAAGTCTTGATAATGCTTTTGCTTTCCAGAGTCTTTGTGGACTTCCTTTGCTGATGGTGGAGTCAGACTGAGAATAGATAAATCATGTCCTCAGACTCCAATAACAGTTCATCAGATGTTCAAAGAGAGCCTGGAAAAGTACGGGAGTCTCAATGCTTTGGCCAGCAAAAAGAACGGCAAGTGGGAGAAGATCACTTTTTTAGAATATTATTGCCTCTCCCGGAAAGCAGCCAAAAGCTTCTTAAAGGTAGGTACAGAAAACAGACCAATTTTTCTTCCTTTCTGCCTTTTCAAAAAATAAATATAAGAAGCCTTCCCACTAACTGTTGATTTTTTACTTCTAAAGATGAGCAGCAGTCACATCCTCTGTCCTTGCTAGCAAGACTAGCAATTTTGCAGTTCAGTATCTAACAGCTTTGACTTGGTTTTAGAAAATGTGGTGGTGCTGGAGTGTTTTGTCTTTAAGGAAAATAGATCTATGGTGTTTCACAATTCAGTCAGCCTTTGTACTGCTTGAATACATAGTGTTTAATTTTTTAATGATTGAGCAAACCAATAAAAGGGAGCTTAACTATTTTTACTTATTAATATATTTCACTAATAAATATCTACAGTTTAATATACGTTTGCTGTATTTGTGTTTTCCAACATTCTACGTAGCGAGTTCACAAATAGAGTATTGATACCTCTATTTAGTAGAAACTGGCACAAGCAGTAGGTGATGGCGTTGTTTATACCTGCTGTATCGAAGTCTGAGCTGCGGGATTGGGAATCCTTGCATTATTTTTCTTTTGGAGTGTGTGCCATGGGATGGTTGTGTGACCTCTGCATTTTATGCTTCCTAGATGATGTTAGGGAAAAAATAATGGTCTAAAAAGCAGGTGTTGATGGTTTTGGGGCTTTGGTGT
>VZSV01000137.1:1288669-1314940 GCA_013398735.1 Nothocercus julius
TTTTTTTTTTTTTTTTTTTTTTTTTTTTTTTTTTTTTTTTGAGAGGTGGTGGTCAGCATCTTAAACCTTTAGCTCTTTTATGTGGTATTTATTGCATTTATTGTTTTTGAGGTTAAAGATCATCCAGGGGGGAGCTGAGAGAGCTCATTTGAGGCCCTGTCTTCTAATTGGCCCTGGCCTAGCGATTAAGCTGAACTTTTTGGTCCAGGAGACAGAATTGCTCTCAAAGGCACTTGAGTGCAAGACCAGAGCTGCTGTGTGACTCTGCCCCACTCAGGCACAGGTACAAAGTTCAGCATATGGCCTTAAGATTACAAAAAGAAAAATAAGTGTAAGGCAGCAATTCTGTCATGAACTGAGCAAGATAAAGGCAATTTTGAAAACATTCTAAACACAGGGTAAGGTTAGTACTAATCATGTTCCTGCTTGTACTGAAAGTGTCATTTTTTTCCTGGCATTTTTGGACAGCAGAGCTCAAGCAGACAGGAGGTGTAATGGAAAGTTTAAGTCCTGTAAATTTCTGACAGAAATTCTGGTGTTAGTATGGATGCGTACGTACAGCTGTGAGGAACATGTTTTTCAATACCAAATAGTAAATAGAATTTTTCGTGTGTGTGTGTGTTGTGCTGCTTTATCTCCAGCATGCCTATATTTTATAACTTTAGGCTTATTATTTTTAAGCTTGGTCTTGAACGATTCCACAGCGTAGGAATCCTTGGATTTAATTCTCCAGAATGGTTCATTTCAGCTGTTGGAACAGTTTTTGCTGGGTAAGCTTTTTGTTTTGTTGTGTTGTTGTTTTTTAATGGGCATCTAGGGGTTTCTTACTCTTTCCTCTGGTAAACCTGGACGTGCAGCAAATTAGTAATTGCTGTCACATCCTGGAAGCTGTGCTGCAGCTGCTCCGCGTGCTCAGCAACCTGCTGTAGCCTCGTGGCTTTCAGTGTATTGAAAATACTCCAAGCCCTCACTGGTAGAGCTACAGTCTGGTTGTGACAGTCTCTCAGCACATTGTCTTTTACAGTATGTTGTCACTGGAAGATGTGTCTTAATTTTTTAAAATTTTAAAGTTTTAAATGTCAGTGATACCTGTCTACAGCAAGATATGCTGAAGTGGACAAAGTGACAGATAAAATACTAACTAGCCCAGTTCCTTCTGTTCTTCTGTATGTGGTTGCACAATTTGGATTTCACCTTAGGTTATTCCTGTGCCAGTGAAATTCAAATTGTTATCTCTGTGCAACTTCATCAATATTAGATGAAAAAGGACTTAAGTTTTTATTAGCACTTCTTTAGGTAACCCTTCTGTAGCCTCAAGTGCTTTAAAATCCTCCATAGTCCCTGACAGCATCTTGTAGTGAATAAAATTCAGGGTTTAATTTTTCTAGTGTAGATGTATGAGGTACTCAGTTTTATCAGAATGCTTGGAACAAGCCTGATCGCTCTGCTGCTGTGTAATTGCACATTGTCATGCTCTTTCAGCTTTCATCTCATCTCTAATTAAGCATCTTACTTTTGAATACTAACTGTATGTGTGTATATAATTACAGTTGTACATACACGCCCACAAATATATATATATATATATTTTTTTTTGATACAGGGGAATTGTCACAGGAATATATACAACTAACTCTCCGGAGGCCTGCCACTACATTGCTCATGACAGCAAAACCAATATCATGGTTGTGGAAAATCAAAAACAATTGGACAAGATAATGCAGGTAAGATGAATAGTTGTGAAAGCCATTTTTTCCCCTGTATCTCAATGCTGTTAGTCCCAAATATTGTATTTATTACCTGCATCATGGAACTCCTCATGGCAGTTTCCTTGTGCAGAAATCTGGCATCTGATGTTTGAGGTGCTTGGTGACTTGCAGCTCTCTTCTGTGTAAGGCTCATAGCAAGGCACTTGTGATCCTCGCCATCACACTGCTCACTGCTGCTGAGACTCTGCAAAGTTACCTTAAAAAAACCAAAACAACAACAAAAAAGTATTTCGTTCCTGTGGAACATCCAGTTCTTTTTGGATAAGCACAGTTCATTTCACTGGAAGTGATTAGGATGATGCAAATTTGTAGAGCATTTTCATCTGAATATTAAGGATGTCAGTGTTCCGAGTTTAGAATCTCCTTTACCAAGTGTCGTCCTTCCTGCTTATGCCCTTAAACCTGGTGAGGTTACTGCACTTCATCAGCAGCAAGCTTGCCATCAAATAGATTGTGGTGCAGAAGGGGGTTCTTTGAGGGAGTGATCACAGATTTGCAACACGTGGGGCTTCTGTATAGGGAGCCAGGTCCAAAGACCAGTTGTCTCTGGTGGAGGCTTCTGTCCAGAATGTATTTCCTACAGTTTTATCTGAAAGCAGAGTTTCTAGAGTAGACTGTGTATTTTTTCCCCTCATTTATTTTCCATTTCAGCCTGTTGATTGTGAATCTAAGGGAAAATTTTTGAGGGTGGAGGGAAATGGGAAGTTTCTTATGACTGTGAACCCAATTTTGGCAGATTTTGATGGATGCTTTAACAGAAAAAAAAAAAAAAAAAAANAGGTGACTAATAAATTATAAAATTGTTTTCTAAAAATGCAACAGATCTGGAATCGTTTGCCACACTTGAAAGCTGTTGTGCTGTATAAGGACTCCATGCCAGAGAGACGTCCCAATTTGTATACGGTATGAATGTTAGAAAAGTATTAGAATTCATAGGGTATTATTTGTTTGATGAGCTTCTATTCTTTAAAAAATCTGTGGAATATCTGTCATTTAGAATACATTGCTGTCTTCCAGTAAGCGCATTCCAAAAAATTCATCATTATTTTCCATTTAATTTACCTGTATTTAATGTTTGGCACTTAAAATTTAAACTTAGAGCTGCCTTGCTTAACTGGTCTTTGTCTCATGTCTTATTGTTTCCTTTATTTGATAGGATTAGCGTTGCATTTACAAGCTTCAGGTGGGAATATGTACTTTTAAACCATTAAAAATATAAGTTGTCCCCTACCATAACATAACAAGCATTTTCAGTGATAGGTAACACGTAAAGAAAATAACTTCTGATGCCCAAAGGCATAGCAGGACATTAGCATGCACAGGATTTATTGTACCCCAAGTTCATAACAAAGTAAAATATGGACAAATTCAGGATCAGAAATTTCTGAGTGCTTGAAGTCCAACCTTTAATTTAAAAATTAGGAATTTAGGTACAATAGATTTTCAGAACAAATATTTTTCCAACTTCTCTCTTTAAAGTATCTTTGAAGATAGTTACATAACATAAATGCCCAAATCACCATTTGATTTTAGGTGTCATACAGATCATCACTGAAACTTGCAGGCTGAATAAATCTCAATTTAGAAGGAAAAAAAAAAAAAAAAGATATTAATGAAGAGTAAACAGTAAAAATATTTTAAAATATTTTCAGCTTTGATCATCTGATACGCTACTACACAAATAAAAAAAAAAAAATGCCAGCACTTGTTTTAATCATGTCTACTCTTGGAATTTCAGAAATAGTGTATTGTTTATAGTAAACAGTTACTGTTACAATATTGTACCTGTTGATGAATAGTATCCTTTACATCTAAGTACAGTAACACAAAAACTGTAGTAGCAAGAGGATCCTACAATATCTATTCCTTAATAAAAGGTGTAAGTGATAGCAATTAATTCTAGATCAACATTCAGTCACTGAAACCTAGATGCCTAAGAACTACAGAAGAGTGGCACAAGATATAAATTTTATTCTCTGTTATTGAAATACGTGCTTGGAAACACCTTGTTTGTGTGACAGATCAGACGGACTTTCTCCATGGAGAAGGGAAGCTGTAAGAATGCCTGACAGTCGCCGTAGCTTATATTGTCTAAAGGAAAAAACAGCCATCAAGTCACCAAAGGCAGTGATGATTGTTCATTAGTTCGATGTAAAACAAACCACCTGAAACACAGGGCATATGATAAAGAGTTTTGGGTTGCAGGCTGGCGGGTGAGACATGACTGACTGCTAGTGAGCAATTGCTGCAGCGGGGGCAAAGCCCTAGGTCTCTGCCCAGTGCGTTTTCCAGCAGGCAAATGCAAGCTCAGTGGTGTGTGACAGTCGGTTTGTGCCTTCCACGCTCTGGGGAATGGGAACATTATCCGTTTGCAGGTGGTGGTCATGTAAACAGAGCCTAGACAACACAGGCACAGTGATATGCACGCTGCTCTGCAAAGACAGTAGGGTTGGGAGCGTAGGAGGACCTGGCAAGTCCTATAGGGACAACTGCATCCCGTGAACCTCCAGGCTTTCCAGCAGCCAGTGAAATTGGTGCAGCCCCATCCTGTGGGAAGGGCAGGATGTGACAAATCTCTCATCTGCTGTGGGTATGTGCCCTGTATGGCCCCTCTTCCCAATGATGTGGTTTGATAGAAGAATGTATAAAGGTGATCAGTGATTAAAAGAATCCTAGGACATCCGTGCCCTGGAAAAGGGAGCCTAGTGCCACAGAGGCTAAACAGGTCCGAAGGGAAGACAGAATTCACCCTTAGCCACCAGCTCTCCTTTTAACTCTTCTGTCCTTTGCATGATGCTCTTTTACTACTCTGTAGTCCTAGATGTACCTCCAAAAATGGTGGTGCTGCCTCTTGCTATTGCTATTAGATACAGTTCTGTAGCACAATATGAAGTTTCTGATTTCAGTTGGAGTACTGACTCTGTGGCTATTTCTTTCATTAAAAGAAAGTTATATATACCACATATATTATTATATCTGACTATATATATTATTATGTATGTGTGGGTATGTATAACACAGTATATAGCATATATGCTAATGTACTCTGTGTATTTATGAAATTGTACGTGAAATGTCACAAGCATATTTTTTATTAAAAAAAAATGTAGATACAGACTTCTCTGCATAAGGATGTAAATCATTCTAACAATATGAGATAGGAATAGAATTTTAGCCTGTGTAACTTGTCCATAATATTCACCTTAGATAAGGACTAGTATTACCATTCCCTTTATAGACACCAAAAAGACTCACAGCAGGATAATTTTGCATATCCTCTGTGTTTTCAATTCACACAGAGGGACCTGTGCATAAAATTCTACATTAGGCTGACCACATTCCTTACACAGGCAAGGTGTTCTTGATCCGAGTGGGCAAATTCTTTTGGAAGAATGTTCAGAGCAAGGCATGGCTTGAATTTTCTTCTGTTTTGTAGACTAGTAGGATGTTCTTTATTTCCCACTTGTAAGGAATCATCTGATATCTTGTAGTTTCTGTTACATGTTCCAGATGGAAGAATTTCTGGAGTTGGGAAATGACGTAAGTGACGCTACTTTGGATGACATTATTAACTCCCAAAAGCCAAATCAATGCTGTGTGCTAATATACACATCTGGAACAACTGGGAAGCCGAAAGGAGCCATGCTGAGTCATGACAACGTATGTATTTGATATTTTCCATTTAGAATAAAAAATAGCAAAGTGTTGAGGATATTTATTCCTGTGTTTCAAATGACTGATACATTCTAGAGTCTTAAAATACTTTGTGGTACACTTTCGTGTTGCAAAAATGAAAGAAATATTCAAAATGTTGTAAACTATTTCTGATAACGTGAAACTGCATTTCAAGTAGCATTTTACAAGCTTTAATATTATTTATGTTATGAATATGCGTTTTGATTTACTGCCTTGCTTCAGAGATGCATAAATTCTATAAATTGCCATAGGCTGCTTCATTAGGACATCTTAAAATGATAAAATCATGTGCATCAACCAGCCACTGTCAAAACAGCCTGATATTGACAGTTTTTGCAAATTCTATTAAAACTGTCTGTTTAACTTGAGCATTATTATACTCCCCAGTCTTTGATTTCTACCTCTGTCACTGAAGGACAGTAAAACTTTTGTGCACCTCATAGTCCTGACATTCACAGCCCAAGCTGTATTGCTGTGAATAGAAAACTTCCCGTTGATAGAGAAAGGCAAAGTAACTTCCATGCTGGTCTGCTCCACTTTCCGTGGAGGTCTGCTGACAAAAGTAGTTGATTTTTAGCTGTCTGAGCAGGAGTGGGCAGAAATACGAAGCCTTTCTGAACATGCAGCCTGTGAAAAGGCTGGCCTTAGGTTGCTGTCTCTCCTCTGAAAAGACTGCAGGAACTATTCCTGACGTGCGCGGTGTGATGAGCAGTTTACCCAAATGTTGGGCTGAGCACAGTGGTATCTGGAAGCAGGACACAGTTGATTTGATAGACAGAAATACTGATGTGACATTGCAAATTCTGTGTTCTTTCATCTCAAAGGAGTCTGGTGTCATTTCCATGTTAGCTGCCAAACTATTCCTGGCTACTGATTACAGACAGACTATTTTTATGTTGGGCAACAGTGGAAAGCATGTCTTGTCTGTGACTGTGCTTCTGCCTTCTTTAGTCAAAAGATGTTTCCTGCTGTCCCATGTGCAAACCCAGTGCTGAGCCGGTCATGGTTGAATCCACTCGGATTTGCTGTGAACTTGCCCACATGCTGCAAGGTTTTGGAGGCCAAGCGGTCACAATAGCCGCATTTCAAAGACATCCTATTCTGCTTATGTGTTTCCTTCTCCCATAGGTGCTTTTACAGTGCTGCCCTCTTGGAGTGGCTTTTCCTGACAGCAGACTGCTCCTTAAAATCCTGCTCTGAAAATCTGTATTTCCTTAGACTAAACATACTCTCCTGTTAATGTGTTAAATTGTTACAAAGGAAGAGTACTGGTAGGAAGCATAACATATGGTAATAACAAGCGTTAACGTGTTACTTGTTACTTCTCTGCATCTTGAATAATAGGCTGTGTTCTGCCCAACTTGGGTTAGATACAGGTTTCTCTGAGAAAGAACCATGTTTCCGGTTTCTCTGTGCAGTTTTTTTCTTTTTTTTTTTTCTTTTTTTTCTCTCATGTGATCGCATATATGAGCTCTCCCTGTTCTATTCCGATAATGAAGATATTTAGCATCTTGCAACAGCTTTTTCTGGCATCAAGTGAGAAAGATATAGCAGGAAAATGGCACTACAGAACTATACCTCAGAAGAAACATCCTCCAATTCCTTGAAAGAGTCAAACAGCAAATCTTTAGCATTATTCATATGTGAAGTTCTTCTCTTAGAGGGAGAGCTCGATTTGCTGCTCATGAACCACCATCATGAATCTCCCAATGGTTTCCAGAAGAATAGGATATGGCTGCTGATCTTTGTCATTAGTTCTCAGTTGTGTAATGGTCAATATAAAAAAAAAAAAAAGAGCTTGTTGCTGATGCTAAACTCCCCTTGCTTAGCATGTTTTTCATTTTTTTTTTTTTTTAGGTAAACATACTTTTAAAAAAGCGCTAGTGAAAAGTGCCAGCTTGATAGAAATCACGCCCAGCAGGAAAGCTGCAAAATAAGAGGCTGATAAATCTTCTCCTTGTCCATCTAGCCCATAGCTGCTTTACTAGATTAAGTGTTCCTTTGTTAGTGTGCCAGTTTTATGGGGCACTGGGGAGTGAGGAGTTTATAGTGTTCGTAGGCCAGTGAGGCAGAGCAAGGACTGAATTTCCTTTTATTTTCTGCAAATCTCTGTTGCTGCTAGATTAGTTTGTCTTTCTTTTGAGTAAGTGGCTCTAGAGCAATGGCACCTGGAATGCTGCCAACACTCACAATGTCTTCAGCAGTTTCTGTGAGTGCAATTCTTCACATTGTCATTGTCAAATATCTAACATGTTTTATTCTTCATTTAAATAGATAACTTGGACATCAGCACATTGCAGCAAAGCAGGAGATATGCAGCCTGCAGAGGTCCAGCAGGAGTCTATCGTCAGTTATCTCCCACTCAGCCACATAGCTGCGCAGATATACGACCTGTGGACAGGAATCAAGTGGGGAGAGCAGGTTTACTTTGCTGAGCCAGATGCTTTAAAGGTATTTGTCACACATTGCACCTAATCAAGCTTGTGCTTTTTTTCTTTCAGAAAATGTCTTAAGAATAGATTATGGTCTTGAAAGAGGTGCAGAAGATGAAGGTTGAAATTGTATTATTGTAAGAATTATGGAAAACGAAATCCCATTCGATACATGCTTCACTTCTCTAGATTCCTTTTGCTTCTCTTTTGGCTTAGAAAACTGGTCCCTCTCTATAGCCAAGGTCTCTAAACTGCTATTAAAAGAGAGTGCCTGAAAGTGGTATCTTACCTGCCTCTGCATAAAGCTGAAAAATGTCTTTGACAACGATGCCTGAGTGGATCTCAGTTCTAGAATAGCAAGAACTAGCATAATTAAATAGCTAACTTCAGGTTTGTTTTCACAATATTCTGAATATAGATGTCAAATATATTGCCCAGATTCAGATCTACTTCTATTGAGGCAGAAAAGAATGCCTCTAATGCAAAAGTATAAGCAGTTTTTGGAGACAGGGAGGCAGAAAAAAATAACCACCTGTGGTTTTTTTCTTTTCCTGGGTGTATGCCCACGTGTGTCAGAGCAAGCATGTTAGTGCATCTGCCTGATTGAAGCAGATATTTAGTCCAGCAGATCGGGTTCATATTGCACATGTTTAGTGACTTTCTACATACAAGTGTTGCAAAGTGCAAGCTATGTGATCAAAACTCCCAAGAGCAGCATGGACCTTTTGCAATGATTTGATTTCATACGATTTTAACAGGGCAGCTTGATCAACACACTAAAAGAAGTGCAGCCAACGTCTCATATGGGAGTTCCTCGAGTATGGGAGAAAATCATGGAGAAATTAAAGGATGCTTCTGCTCAGTCGGGATTTGTGAAGAAGAAAATGCTTTCGTGGGCTATGTCAGTTAGCTTAGAGAGAAACTTAAACTGCTCAAGCAGGTGTGTATTGTAGTGAACAAGATCTCCATCGTGCTGAAAGTGTCTGTCCGCTTGTAAGAATCTCTGTATTATCAGAGAAAGACTCTCAGATATATGTGGGTAAAATGGGGCCTGACTACACCGTGAAAAAAGGGAGAGTGTAGTTACCAAACACATTAGGCTGCTCTTAAATACAGATGACTGTTAAAGGTCCCCTTCTACCCTCCTTGATATCGTATATGGTATTTCAAATGATACTTCGTGCTGATACTGTTTTGCTTGTCTGGCGTTTCAGCTTCTCAGAGAGGTCTTGCAAATCTCAACTGCAGTGGTATTCATTCTCAAAGAGACACATTTAACTGATAAAGAATGAGGAATACAAAAGCTGTGTCTTACACAATGCATTGTTATAGGTTCTTTCTGCATTTGCAACATTCAAGCAGAATGTTTGGAGTACATTAGAAAAAATGTGGAAAGCCTTTGAGTAAATGAATAGAAATATTACCTGTTCCTACTGACATATCTTATGTCAACACCAAGAACAAATGGCAAATACATCTCTAAAGAACATCTGCATGTACTTTTGATTTGGAGATTTTATATGTTACTCTTAATCTGTCTTCTTTTTATGTGTTTTGAACCTGGCAGTGATTTGAAGCTGTTTTGGACAAGGTTAGCAGACTACTTGGTGCTTGCAAAAATCCGCAATGCGCTGGGATTTTCTTGCTGTCAGAAGCACTTTTGTGGTGCTGCTCCTCTCAATACAGAAACACTGAATTTCTTCTTGGGTCTGAACATCACTTTGTATGAGGCCTATGGGATGAGTGAGACCACAGGCCCACACTGCCTATCTGGGCCATATATTTACAGACAGCACAGGTGAATTTATGTTTTTTTTTTTTTTTTTTTTAAACATATTTGTAGTCTCTTCTATTTTGGTAGATTCAGAGATTTGGTGTTTTGGACTTTTTATTGGTAATGTGTTTTGTATTTCTGTGTGCCTTGTGTGTTTTCCCCGTTTCCTCGTAGCTGTGGTAAACCAGTACCTGGCTGCAGAGTAAAATTGGTGAATGAAGATACAGAAGGCAATGGAGAAATATGTTTCTGGGGAAGAACTGTTTTCATGGGTTATTTAAATATGAAGGACAAAACAAAAGAAGCCTTTGATGAAGATGGGTGGCTGCATTCTGGAGATTTAGGAAAACTGGACAAGGACGGCTTCCTCTATGTCACTGGAAGAATTAAAGGTATTCAGCAATCTTGCTCTATGTTTATGGTAACTCTTCAGCACTGTTTAGTTATATGTCAGATGTGGTCCATCTAATTAAGTACCTTTCCTCTAATGCCAGCAGCATTTAACTAATAGGAAACTAAAATAAACTTTCTTATGAGGAAACCATGGCAGGACCAGTTCTGAGGAAGAGTTTCCTTCTAGTCTCTAATAGGTGGAATTGATTTAATTGCTCTAGTGAGGCTTTTCATCCAGACCTTTATTCATTATTAATAATAATTTGTAGTATAAAATAAAAATGCAGGATTAATGTCTTCTGAAAATTCAGTGGTCCATAAAGCTGTCCAGTATCCCTTTGAATCTTACTAAATTGACTTAATTACACATTAAATGTTTAGACAATAATGAGAGACAATCCTTCTATTATGTAAAAGTTGTTCCTATAGGTCAGAGCTAGGTTCCTCTCATGCCTTTAGGTGATATGTTTGCAGGGACTAATCCTGAAAACGGTGAGCAGAAGGGAAGCTTAAAGCTAGGAAAATAAGCTGGGTATTATTACAGTGAGTAGTTTAAAGTTTGGAGGCCTTTAGCTAGTGGTATCCCCCAAAGGTTGATAATGGGACCAGTCTTGGTCCATTTATTCACCGGTTACTGGGTGAAGGGACAGAGTGCACCCTCAGCAATCTGCTGACTATATAGAACAGGTAGGAGAGGTCAATACAGTGGAGGGCTGTGCTGCCATTCAGAGGGACCTGAACGGGCTGCAGAGCTGGGATCTCCATCCTTGGAGATACTCAGAAGTCATCTGGGCAGGATCCTGCTCGAGGTGACCCTGCTTGAGCATTGGACAGTTGGACTAGATGATCTGCTGAGGTCCCTTTCAACCTCAACCAATCTCAGATTCTGAAAATGTCCCCCAAATAAGACTGGTCACTTGCTTAATTGGAGGCTCTTTTTCAAGTTACATATTCAAAAGCAAGATTGGTTGCAGTTGAGATGTTATTAAGAAGATTTAAAAATTGAGTAGGTATCTTCCTAGAATATCAGATGAGTCACTAGGGAGAGAACATGGGTGAGTGAATTTGTCACAGGGTACCATAATGTTCTGTCAGGCATGAGGACTTCAGTAGATGCTATTAATAGTCTGCATCAAAATCAGCTCTCCTGGTTGTCTGATTCATTCCCCTTTAGTGTGGTGGTTGGTAACTCATAGTCTCATTCTGTCATAGCGTTTGTGTTGTACTCACATCTCCACTGATTGCTGAACTGACAGGAACTCATCTAAATTGCAGGATAGACAAACTACTCTCTTTGGTTCTTTGAGTCTTACGAGGTCTAGGGCTCACTGAGTTAGGCACAAAGCAGTAGCAGTTTGGTAGCTGAGATTCAGAAAAGCTGCAAAGGCCAAGGGTGTAGCTAGAGAAATCCCTGCAGGGGATATTTGCCCAGGTATGGAAAAAAAGTTGTTAAAGGAGAGAGCGGGAAGAGACGCAGCGAGCAGAGGGGAGGCCAATGCCTGTCGCCCTGCGGCAGGTTGAGAGCAGGTTGGTTCCTGCAGCTCTTCATAGCTGCTGCAGAGCAGGAGGGCCCATCCGTGTGTGCAGTTTGCCCTTACTTGCCTCTGCCTTCCTTGAGCCCGTCACTGAAAGGGGATCAGGTACCAACCTGATCCTTGATGTTTGAAGTTATATTATTGCCCAAAGGGCTGGAATACCATTTGTCTGCATCATTTGTTGAAGTGTGTTGCCTGAATGCTGCAAAGACCGTGATTTGTGAACAGGGAGAAGTTGGTAGTTGAACAAAAGGAAACACTGGAAATTTTCTTAGAGGGTAATATTAAAATGAGCATAATTTCAGTGAATTTATGTATTAAATGTCACAATGTACTCATTCAAATAAAATTGTACACTCCTTGACTGGTAGAATAAGGTATCACTGCCTTTATTTAAAAAATTCAAAAATATTAAGAAACCAGTTTAAAATTATACTCTGCTCTTGTGAAAAACAGGGCATGCTCCTCCTCGCTTTGCAAACCTCCTCTCTCAGGTGGTGACTTCTCCCTCCTCACAATACTCTCCCTTCTTTCCATGCTGTCTGTGGGAAGCCTTCCTGCACTAGTGACTTGTGTCTGTCTGACCTCTCTTGGTGGCTTTAGGAATTAATGAGGGTACCTAGCAACTTTTAGGCGAGTTCTCAACACCAAAGTGGAGAGTGAATGTCTTGCTAACTTGGAGCAGCTCACCACTCTCCGAAAATATCCAGATTGTACAACAGTGCCTCCAGACAGAACTCAACTGCTACTGGCGTAAGGTTACCTGGGGGTGGTTATAATGGAATTTGTGCACACATGGGAGCAAGTGTGTTGCACATCAGAAGTTGCACATACTCAAGAAATATTAGAGTTGTTATTTTTAAGAGAGTAACTTTAAGAACTTGATATGCTTTTTTCTCTCTGAAGGCTACCAGTTTCTGCAAATGAGAATAAGAAAAGTGGATCCATCCAGGCACTAACCTGTTATTCAGAATTTGTCTGAATTCAACTAATAGCCTTTCTTTATGCCTAGATTTGATTATTACAGCTGGAGGTGAAAACGTGCCTCCAATTCCAGTTGAAGATGCTGTCAAAAAAGAGCTGCCAATTGTTAGTAATGCCATGGTGATTGGAGATAAAAGGAAGTTTTTGTCAATGTTGCTGACCCTAAAGGTACACCAGTTTTAATGATAATTTCAGCAGAATTTTACGTCTGCAGCTAGCCAAAGCAGAAGGGTTTAGAACTGTTAGCAAAAAGACTGTTTTTTGCTGTTTTTCATAAACATGCAACAAGACCTACTTTTTATTTAAATGTGAATTTATATGAAGAGTATGGAAACAATGTGCGGCGCTCAGAGCATAGAGGAAGCTGTAACACAGGAAGGGCCAATAAATTTTTCTGTTCCTACTGGAGTGAAAAAGAAAAATTGTTTACACAGAATCGACTTTCCACCAGAAATGTAGAAATGTTTCCTGCATTTTTTTTCTTTTTCATATAGCCCTGGAAGGATAGCTGTAGAACAGATAATCAATAGCTTTGCTGTGGTGTGCATTTCAATTGAAAAATCTTTTTTTTTTTTTTCCTGAAACATTTGCACTTAGAGCAGTGAAAATAAGAATTTACCTATGAAATGAAAAACACTCCATTTATTTCCCTAGTTTAAAGTTGTTTACCTCCATAACTAATAGTTACCTATTTACAAGCACAATAGAAACATTAATTTGAGAAGTCTATTTTAAAAATGCTTCTATCTCAAACTGTTGGCATTATGCAGCCATAATGCAATTGAGTATCGTGATAAATATGTTTTTATAACTATGGAATAATTTGGAACTACAGTGGAAATTCAAGGTCTATACAAAGACCACCTGAATATAAACCAGAATATTTCGTTTTCTTTCCACTTGGCTCCCCAATGCAAGTGCTGTCATGTTATCAGTGATGAGTCAGTTCATTTCATGTTTTAGTGTGTCCTGGATCCAGACACATTTGAGCCGACTGACATCCTTACTGAGCAAGCTAGAGACTTCTGCCAGAAGAGGGGCAGTAAAGCCACGACGGTGTCGGAGATCGTAGCTACAAGGGACCGGGCGATTTACCAGGCCATTCAGGAGGGAATCAACAAAGTCAACATGAATGCAACGAACCGAGTTCATTGCATCCAGAAATGGGTAGTCCTGCCAAGAGATTTTTCCATTTCTGGAGGAGAACTAGGTAAGATTTGCTGATTGATATGTGTACACAGTACTGATCTAAATCATGCCATGAGGACGGCAGCGGGGGTGAAAGGGAACAAGTTATACAGCATGTAGCAGGGACTATAGAAACAGGAGATTTCTCTGTACATATGAAGGTAAAAGTCTGCACTCATCTACACGAACACAAGTTACAGGTAAATTTCAGATTGTATTGAGCAATTAAATAACCAGTTCTAGTTAACTCCTTGTGCATTGATGCTTTTATATCTTCCAGCATAATACTGAAAAAAAAATATTAAAAAAACAGTAGTGAAGCAGAAAGCCTGATAAAAGAGCCCCAAGCAAAAGACATGTTACTTTTTCAAATTTACATAAAGTAAGAATCATTAAAAGTTCTTCAAAAACTCATCATTTAAATTATTTTTAAAGCCAAAATGGAAGGAGTTGTCAGTCACCTCCTTGTTTCAGCTGCAGCTGTCACACACATGTATTTGGAGGCGACCTCGCACTTTTATCTCACTTTCAGCAGATAATTGCAGAGTAACAGACGGATTGTATTAAAGTTCCTGTTGGGAAGGACACCATGACCAAAAACACAAATGGGGTAGGAATTTTTGTTCTGATTTCTGCTACTGTGACTGACTTCTTTTAAGGTCCGACAATGAAGTTAAAACGGCTCGCCGTGCTTGAAAAATACAGAGATGAAGTAGACTCCTTCTATGAAGAGTAAGAAGCATTTATTCCAAGCCTTAAATAAGATCTGAGCTAAAGAATCCTAATCAGTACCATTAATGAACATTTGTGCTTCTGTTTTGGTTTTGCATTCTGTTGAACTGATTCAGTTGAGAACTGCTGTGTTAATTTAGTTATTCTCCTGACACTCACCTGCTAGGCAGGCTGAATATATATTTCCTAAGAGTATAAGCTGTTTTCTAATGCTGCTTTTCCTTTAAGTCCTAAATAAAGTTAAAAACATCTTAATGTGTTAAGTGGCTATAACCAATTCATCTAGACTGAAATAGAGGAAAACTATTACAGTGTTTTTGTTGTCTGCAAAAGACTGCCATTAACTCATGTCCTATTTTGGTAGATCAGTAGTAAACAATACTGTAAAAATGCTATTGCACAGTGCTAAAGGTTATTATTAAAAGAGCTGTGGGCCTATTCTCTCTCAAATGTGTTTTGTTCTCTTAAAAAATTCAGAGCCTAAAAGCATGCGTGTGTCTGTGCTTTTAGTGGCTGGACTTCAAAGAGACTTTGTGAATGCAGCAGCTCATTTGTGGAATTTGTGTTGAAATAAGCATTGCTCTTTCCCCTAACAACATACAAATCAAGGATTGGGGAATAGCTCCCCAAGACTGAAAAATAAAAAGTAGCAAATAGCAAATACAGGAGCTCTTACGTAAAGTGCTATTTAGAATAGAAAAATCTTTAAAATTGTCTTTATGGCATTTTATTTTTTGTAATGTGTTTGAAAACATGCAAGCTTGTTATTTCTTTGCAACTGTTATGTTTCAATATTCACATTGTGTTAAGTGTGGCAGATGTGAAGTACATTCCTTCATTATCAAAATTTTTAATTAATTGCATGATATGTAAAGGGCATAACTGGAAAAAAAGCTGTCTAAAGAGTCTGCTGTTAGTAAGTGATCTTTGGCAGAGCTGTAGTGGCTAAGCCCAGCAGACAGGCTACACTGCTATTCTTGAGTAAAACTACACAACTTATACACTTAAAGCTTACTGCAGTCAGCTCCAAGAATCAGACAAGACAGCAGCCTAGGATTACAAAAGACAAAACAAGCAATAGGACTTTGAAAAGTCTTTATTTCTTTTCTCCATTTTGTGCGTAATGTAACTCAGAATTTCTTTAACTAGAATAATCTAAAGGAAACATGGAAGCAGCCGCAACAGTATGTGCATTCAAATTGAGCTAAGATCATGTTTGAGACCACTATCTTTTGTATCTCACAGGAGGAAATGTTTCCCTATTAACCAAGCACAGAGTGCACATGGGAGAAAAAAAAAAAAAAACTAATTTCCCTGCGCTCTTTGACTGTGTACAAGTTGGGATGCTTATGTTATGGAGTGACCTTAGATGAAGTTAACTCAGACGGATTTTACTTCTGCAACCACTAGCCTAAACAGTTGTAACAGAAGGTAACAAAGTGGAGTAATATCTGTTAATAAAATTAGGCTTTAAGAAGCCAATTCTGACAGTAGTTATACTCCTGTGCTATTACCAGGAATTTTAAAATGTGCATTTTTTGGTGGGACATACGAACAGAAGCCTATCTTAAGTCATCCGGGTGAGAATGACTTATGGTTCTATCACCGATATGTGGTTAAAAAAAAGGGAGGGAAAAAGTTCCTTTTGTACTCGTTAAGCTTCAGTAGCAGAAGAAAGTCTCAGATTCCCTGGAATAGGGATGAAAAAATATTTCTGGAACTTGGGCACCAGAGCCCAACTTTCAACCTCTCTTAATCCCTTTAGGATTAGTCTATTACATTCAGAGTTTCTAGACTAAATTTACTAGCCAATACAGTAAGACACATTGAACAGACTAGGCATAAAAGCAAAATATGATACAAAAAGCATTTCAGGTCAAGGCTGAATGCTGAATGAAATATTCTGTATAAATTTGCAAAGTTAATCCCTCCTCACAATATATAGCAGAAATAAATTTGTATAATTTACTCTTCATTAGGAGAACTCTGTAGTACATTAAAGTATGTTTCAGAGAAGAAAACCTACAAGAATTATTTGGATAGTTAGCTGTGAAAAATAATTTAACATTATTTCTCATCTCTAGCTCGGTTCTGTTTTTTGTTTTTTTTTTGTTTTCAAACATAGATTAAGTCTGTAGATTTTTTCATTTCTTTATTTATGTACTTGGAGAACAAAGCTTATTTCATGGATCACCAGAGCACCTAAAATTTTCTTCATTGCTTTTAACACAGAATTGCTGTTTTTTATACCCGTTTCTTTCTATAGAGATCATCTTGTGCTATTATTAGGCTGAAAACCTATCTTTGATGTTTCAGTGAGACCAATAAAGTAGGTTTTAAGCATTAAGGTGCCTTTACAATTCACCAATTCTGTTATTATATTTACACATTTTTTCTTCCTGGAAAGTAAAATCCACTTATAATTGAAAAGCAAAATGGTAGACAGTTACAATAAAATAATTCACCTAGACATTTTAAAAAAAAGTCACCAGATCAAAACAAATAAATAAGACAAAGCACTTAAGAGTCCACTGAAAGCAGGCACAAGCATCATTTGTAGCCTTTGGGCCATATTTATTAATGGAGAGGCCCTAACTAAAAAGTTTACTCTCTGAAGAAAGAGGTAAACTATATGTATAATGGACATCAGGTTACATATAGTGTACTCTGTATGATGTATCCTTTAGGAGTTATTACAAGTAGCACAAAGTTTAGTCTTTGTCCTGTACTCGGCGGCAGATCTCCTCTGTGAATTCCGAACACTTGGCATTACCTCCCAAGTCTTTTGTCAAGACCTGAAGGAAGAAGGAACAAGGTTATTCAAGTAATGTGGCCCTTTTTGCCTCTCAACAATTTTGTATGTACTACATGGGAACCAAATATGAATAAAAGGACCATATCAAGTTTTGAGACTCTCTGAATCCCTTATAGCTTCCATCAATATGAACTATAAAAACTAGAGTATGCAGAGAAAGTGGCTATGAACATCAAGTACCATGTTATCACAGAGTGTTAACATTTCAGCATCCTGCTACCTTCACTCCAGTTAGGAAGAAAGTGAACTTGGCCAGAGCTTCTAAAATTTCTTAGCTCCACAGAAGTGTACTTAATTGAAAGTAGTTGAGTTTTCATAAAAGGTTTGTCCTTTGGAGATGAAATTTATATGAAGACTCAATGCAAAGGCAAGCAACAGCCAAAGTATCATTAATTTTGTTGTTGCTATTTTTGAAAGGAAGCCTACGTGGAAAAAGGGGACAGACAGGTCTTGAAATGCTGCATGCTAACAGTTCTCGAAGTTTGCTTAGTTTAGTTAAGAGATGAAAAACACAGAGTTAAAGAAACTTGTTGATCAAGTACAATTCTGGTGCAATAAGGCCAGTAAGATAAGTAATAAGTAATAAAAAAGGTAACAAGATTCCTTGTCCAACCTAGCAAGATTGAAGCAGTCTTAAGAGGTAAATTTAAATCATTAGTTTCCCCCATAAGACATACACACACTCAGTTCTTGCATGGCAGAGGGGAGATAAGAAATGGAGGAGAGGAATTGCAAGCACAGGAGGCAAAAAAAAAAAAGGTTACTATTTTAAGATATTGTTGTTTCAACTGCAGTTTGCTGTTTTCTATTTAAAACATTCTCTTCATCTTGAACATACAATCATAAAATTTTAAGCAACTAGTGAACAAGTAGCCCTGACACAAAACTTGCGCTGTGTTATCTTCCATAGAATTACTGACCTGCAAATGGAGGATTTCATTTCCAGAGCAGCAAATGGACACTTTACAGGAGTACCTCTTACTCACTTGTAAGTTTAGATTTTTGTTTTAACTATCTGCTACACACAGTATGATAGCTGCAAACAGAGCACTTGCGAAAAAATGACAGCTTTTCATTTAAGCATGTTTGTTACTTTTAATTATAAAGCAGCTTCTTATGCTCCTGCCCCGGGTGATTGTACCAACATAGCTAACTGCTGATCCTCTTTAACAACATACTTCATGATCAGGTCAGGCTTCAGGGCACAAAACAAAAAACAACAAAAAAAAGAGGTTTCAAAGCTGGAGACACTTACTGCCCAAGGACTGTCCCATATAATCTTGAGGGGAAAAATAAATACTATATACAGTTTTGCCCTTAACTATTATTATGTTGTAGTCTCCAAAGAAACCAAAGCACTTAGGAGGGAAAAAGAAAATAACTGACCAAGTGTTATATTCAAGACTGTAGCAGATATATTCTATATATATATATATATTCTATGCTATAGACAAGTGATTATGCCTGTAAAAGGCAAGTTAGTGTCCTTCACTTCAAGATCCAGATTTAAATATTTTAAATATTTTATATATATTATAAACTTCACAACTGAAATACTTTTATCTAAATGTCCATCTCCCTTCCTGAAAAACAGAGATACAGTTCTAGCTTTTAGATTTAACAAAAGCCATGGATATGTGAGACAAGGGTAACTGAAACACAAGGAATGCTACAAGGAGTGCACCCTTGTTACTGAGCTGGGCACATCTGGGACCGCCACAGGTCATATACTGGCTGTTATCAGGGAGAAAGGAATCTCAGTCTGTGCTGCTGTGGCACTGTCCCTAATTCATGCCAGCATAGAAGGGCATCTCTGTCTTGTTTTGATGGTCTAAGTTTCTTTTTTTTTTTTTTTTCCTGTGAAAGAATGATTCTAATTCATTGCAGGTATTTGTACACCGTTATATTACCTTTCCATCTTTGATTGTGTCAAAGCAAGCTGTTTCAATTTTTGTGGCATGCTGGTGCAGTCCCATGTGACGCAACATCATTACGGCACTCAGAAGAAGAGCAGTTGGATTTGCCAGGTCCTTTCCAGCAATGTCTGGAGCAGTTCCATGAACCTAGAAATAAGAGTGAGCCTCTCTATTATAAAGTCAATATGTTGATTGAAACACCTTAAGCAATTCAATATGTTTAAGCCATTTTTCACGCACAAGCATATTAAAATAGGATTTACTTCACTGAAAGGAGACGGAAAAGAGCAGAATAATTCAAAAAGGAATTGGAAACGGGAATTAGTTCGTCTTGATGTGCCTCAGTAGAAATATGAATCAGACGCCAAACATCTCCCAATTATGGCTCTCACATTCTCTGTTACAGAGGGTATTTATTTTACAAAAAGGGGAAAAACAAAGGGTCAGTAAAAGCACGTGGAAAACCTACACGTAGTACATAATCTAACAACTCACTCTGTGTAAAGTGTCAATATCCTCACAGTAAAAGAAGGTTTTACAGAGAACTTAGTTAAATGACAGTCATGTTTTGACAAGTTTTAAGTTCTCAAGTCGAGACAACATAATTATTGCTATTTTACCTCACATAGCTTACCGATTCAAAAATTGCAACTCCATTAGCACCAATATTTCCACTTGGTGTTACTCCAAGACCCCCAATGAGTCCAGCACATAAGTCACTGGGGAAAAAAATCCACACGCAGTTGCCTTTCAACAAAGTATTAAAGTATTTGCATGGACTTTATTATTACGTTCATTTCATTACAACAATAACTTAAAGAGCTTATTTCATCTATCAACCTACTGCTGTAAGATTTACCAGTTTAAGGATAATACTGGGAAAATACCAGATACCGTAAGGCACTTGTACTCCAATAGAACATTTTAAACTTGTTAGTGGAACTACCAGCAGAAAAAAAGAACTTAATAAAGAAAAAATTAAAAGGAAATTCCACGTTCTAGAATAAAGAGACCAAACCAAGCACAGCAAAAGGTACTCAAAACATAAAATACTTTCAGAAGTCTCAAAATCTAACAACAATTCCAACATGAGTTCCCTGTAACTATCCAAAAGTCTTACTTCCCCTGGAGACACAACATAGCTACTTTCCTATGTAACGGCCTTCTAAAAACATGCCAAATTTTGCTCAGAGAATTATAAATAGATTTAAAATGTATTATACGTAACTTAAGGAGTACGTGCCAAGTGATGCCAGAATAGTTATCCCCCTCTCTTTACTGAACAATCTAGGAGTCACAACTCCAAATTCCTTCCAAATTAGGAGGAATTAGACAGAAGAACAAACCCACTATGCCAAAAGTTATCCTACCGTACCCACAAAGCTGAAAATGCTAATAAAGAAAGATCTTAGAACACTCTTGGAGTGTTCTGGATGCAGAAAACAGTCACACATCTGCCTAGAATATAAGCTACACTCTGGAAACTTAACAGTATTTTACACGCTCAGTTAGTTAAAAAGAACTCTCCGTACCTGAGGATGTCACCGTACAAATTTGGCATAACAAGCACATCAAATTGTGATGGATCCTGAACCATCTAGAAAGAAGTATGCTTTTATTAAGATTAAGTTAAAAAATAAAATGTTTAAAAGAACTTAAACTGGTAAATACTCACGTTTAGACACACAGTATCCAGATACATTTCATTAAATTTAATATCTTTACAGTTTTCTGCTGCCTCACGACATTTTCTCAAGAAAAGCCCATCAGACATTCTCCTGCAATTTAATAAGCAAGAGAATACTATGGTTATTGAAAGGAATCAATACTGAAGATAAATATAACTGCATGCAACAGCAGATTAAATACAAATACTAGGGGCACGGAAACTTAATTAGCAACACCTTAATTAGTAATCCCTTTTGTTAAATATAAATAATAGAAGTTAGACATTTAAAATTCCTTTAAGTGCTTTTAAATTCTTTTAAATAACAGGATACTGCTACTGGGAATAAAATTATCTCATAACTACTTTTTATCAGCTGCACTGGAAATGCTTCCTGCATATGGTCCAGGCTAGTATTTAGTAAGATGCTCTTCTTTCACATACTTCCTAGAAGACCCTTGACAGTTACGGTCTTAAACAAGGGCTGTTTTAAGCTTGCAGTAGAAAACTACTGGATACATTCATCTTCTTGTTTAAAGGTCTCCCACTAGCTTGAACATAAGTTACACACAGGAGGAAGATTAATGAAGTTATTTATCATTAAAAACATATTCCTGTTTGTTGTTTTCTCAAAAGAAGTGTCAACATACATAATATTTGCCTTATGCACAGCAGTAACATGACTTCTCTGATTATTTCTGGCATACTCAAAAGCGAACTCGGCAATACGCTTGCTTGCCTCTTCTGTGATTAGCTTGATACTTTGCACAACACCATCAACGATCTGAAAGACAGTAGTTACATTGCTAGTAAAAGTGTAAGCTTAATTTTAAATTAGTAGTATGAATGTTTGAGACAATAAAATATCAGAGTTGTGAGCTGGGTAATCTCCACAAGGCATTTCACAAGAAAAAAACCTTTTTTATTACTAGAGGACTTAACCAAAAAAAACCCTCTTAGTGCCAGGCAATTTAAGCAGGCAAAGTTATCACTAACAGAAACAGCAGTTCTGCTGGCAACGCGACATTTCTAGTCACATACCACGTGCTCAATTCCACTGTATTCGCCCTCCGTGTTCTCCCGAATTGTGACAATGTTTACGTCTGTGTATGGGGTTTTGTAGCCTTCGATTGAGACACAGGGGCGAACGTTCGCGTAAAGGTCGAAGGTTTTGCGCAGAAGCAGGTTCATTGATGGGTGCCCTGCAGCAATTGGGGTTTTTAAAGGCCCTAAAAGCAAAACAAAACCAACCAACAGCAGACAAAAAAAGAAAAAAGTGAACAAATAAGGCCCTCCATAAATTTAGAGTTCAAATGACAGATAAAATTCTGTGAGACTCCTGCAGGAGAACTCCTAATTCCCATTGAACCATTGTGCTGAAAGGCCACAGGAATTCTCTGTGCCATCAAGACACACTGTGTGCACTGATATTAATCAGCTGTTTAAAGGCCTAGTTGTGACCCTGACTCCACACAGGAGCTTTCAGAGAAGGTTTCAATGATAGTAGTAGTAAAAGATTTGAAGATACTACTCATTAGGAGTACATAATTACAATTATACTGTATATCAGCAGCACTGGAAATGCTTTCTGCATATGGTCCACAGATCAGTATTTAGTAGGACACCCTTCCTTCACATACTTCCTAGAAGACCTTTGACAGTTATGGCCTTGGAATGAAGGACTGGTTTAAGACTGCAAAAGACTATTTGACACACTGGCCCCTACCATTAGGCATTTTATGGTGCTACAGATGACTTTTAAATGAGGCTCACAATAAAAACAACAGTATTTAGTATTTTTGTATTGACCCTTAAAATACCTTTTAATCCCATTTTATTTTTATCCATGGATTCTTTGGCATCTGGAGGTATCATCCACTTCCCTCCTGGTCCTTGGATAGCTGTAACGTTCCTCTCTTCCCATTGAATAGGAGCCTAAATACATTTGTCCTGAGTTAGCTTCAATATCATGACTTTTGTTTCCAACTTTTCCTCCCACAAATAGGTGCATAAGGAATTTTACTGACACTTTCCTAAGCGGTTTATCCTCTGGTGGGTAACACTAAGCATGAGATACTTGAATAGCGTGGTAGTATATAGTATGAGCAATATATCAGTATAAACTTGGATACTAGATGTCACATACACAGATATCATTAGAATTGCATATACACACTGCTTCCTTCAACCTGTTACAGCTATCTAGCTGATTGTATTTTCAAGAGACAACAGACCTTTGCAAACGGAATTGATTCCAAATTCAGTTCACTCACTTTAGCAGCATCAAAGATCTTCATGACAGCAGCAGAAATCTCAGGTCCTATGCCATCTCCTGGGATTAAAGTTACTGTTTGCACCTAGGTTAAAAAAAAAAAAAAAAAAAGGCAGTAGTACAAACTAATGAAAGGTGTCAAATGTAGAAATCATTTTCATGTGCTACAAGAATAAGTCAAGCAACTGCTAGAATAAAAAAAAAAATAAGGTTCCAATTGCGAATGATCACTGTAGAGAATAGCAGCACTGGGCAGAAGCAGGAATGACCAGCCTGCTTTCAAAGGGAGGCAGCAAAGGTTTTAGGAGAGTTTAAGAATCTGCCTAGTATGAACTCATTCCTAAAACAAGGGTGTAACCTAAGAGTCAGGTTCCTGCACAGTTCTCCTTGAATAACATGCTTAATTCTTGGAAACCGGAGGGGAGACAGTATTATCTAGTTATGGATCTATTACCCACATGTCTCCAGTATTACCAACTAACTCCAGTGACACTGACCCATTGGTAGGGAAGGCTAAGTTTATAAAAATCTACCTTTAAGTCTCAGGCCTCCCAAGTGACTCCTAAAAATCTCCCTGCCCAGTAATGTCTGCAGAATTCCCCAGTTTTATTCTCTTCAAACAGATGAACCAGACTGCAGAATTTAGGCCCACTAGGCAACATGGGAAAGTACTCGATGATGAAATGTGATGATTACTACGTAAATTCTCTCTCTGTTTTGCTTAAAGATTTCCAGCATCTCCCTAGAAGCTCTTTATTACCTACAAAAAAAAGTAGGTCAGATACAGCATTATTTGCAAAGCCCAATTAGAATGAAAGAAGCCTTTCCAAACTTCTCCATGCCAAATATTCGGAATTTCAAGGGATATTTTGTGACTGATTTTTTAACTAATTAGAACCAGAGTTTCCTGTGCAAAACAAAAGACATAGAACTTCAGATAAAAGAACTGAAAGCTCAGCAGCAATGGTAAGTACATAACTCACTGAATGTCCCCAATATTTGCTTTGTGCTGTCTTAACATTCCAGCTGCTTCATAGCACAAAACTACAGGTGAGCTTGAGGAGACTGAATGTGAAACATTCATGTTGTAGGAACAGAATGAAGGTGCCCCATCTGCTAAGTCCGTCTATACTACATAAGCCATGATCTAGCTTAGTGTCTCCTCTCCGCTAACTCTTCTACCAGCTTCATAAGAAAGCCACTGTTTCCCTTCAAACTTAAGAGAGTCACATAAGGGAACATGCAGTGGAGGTGAGCCCTGCATCTGCCTGCAGCATTTTCAAGGCCTTATTCATCAGGAACAGGTCTGTCGGCACTTCAGCCACTAAAGGAAGTAAAACATCCACAAGGAAATGCACACTTACCAACTAAAACATGTTAAAGAGGGCCTTGAAAAGGCAGGCCTTTATATGCAAAGTATACTAAAAGCAGCAGCATTTAAAGTAGATCTAGTGCTTACAAGAAAGTCTGCAAAATAAATTAAAAAAAAACCAGAAGCTTCTCAATAATTACTCTAATTTGTCCATTTCCATATGAGTTTCAAAAGAACCATTTTATATCCAGATTTTGTGAAAAGTTTTCATACCGCTTCTATCTTTGCTAGAGCCTGTCTTGGCTTATCACTTTTTCTGTAATAAATATGCAATTCCCAAAGACAGTAATTAACCAACATGAATCCAGCATGGTGTTAAGGGCACATATGCTCACTTGCTTAGGCCTTATTTTTTCAGAATGCAAAAATAATACAAAGATCTTAAATTTCTGAGGTCGTTTCTTGAGAAACTTCTTAAAAGAAAAGAATGGTACTATTATACTCACAGCACTACCAAAACTTCTCGTCACCTGTTTTTGGTTTTTGAAAGCACCTAGCAATCGAGAGACCTGTAAGAACATAAAAAATAGTATTTTACTATACAAATGGATATTTAAAAGCTATTGATATTTCAACAATTCTGCATTTTAAAAATCACAGTTTCATTTTAATTTGTACACCCATTTGAGATTAGAGCACAGCAACTAATGCTTTGCAAAGCTGCTCAGTAACACGCTGTACATTAATGCCCCGTGTGGGTATTCTTAGCATGAGGTAAACGCAGGACAGCCACAGCTTGAAGTGCATCGTAACTTCTGATCTTGCCTGGGGATAAGGGAAATTGTTGCACAGTAATCTAAGTCTTTAGATACCACACATTAAAAATAATCTTGCAATAACTCTAGCTAGAGGGATAATGTGCTGAGGCATAAGATTTGTAAGAAGCAAAGTGAGAAATCAAACATGAAATTGTCATTGATTTTGACTGTGATTACACATTTCAGGTAAACTTTTAAAGACTGCTTTGCATTAGCGTGACTTGCACTTCACTGAAATTGGTGAGAATTCTGTTCTTAAACCTTTTACGTTCATGTGTTTTGTGCACTGCTCTTCTGCATGCCTGGCAATTTGTAGTGAGCGGTTGAAGCACACAAGAGCCTAAAGGAAAACTCCATAGCAATGAAAATCATCTTTATGCAGTGTAGGCAAGGAATTACACTTTCTGATGTCTGAATATTCAGAACTTAAAGCTCCAAAACGGAGACAATTCCTCAGCAGGAGTCGCTACCTGACAGAGCCCTGGTGATGAAATTCCCAGTCCTGTCCCTATGGTAACCAGCTACAGAAAAATCCCAGCCTCCCAAAGTCACCCTCTCCTCTGGAAGCTGTGAGGCCTCCCTGGCACACGGATCGTGGGATCTTCCCAATGCAGCCGGGCTCCCAGCACCCCCAGCTCTGCCGCCGCAACCACCCCGGCCACAGCCACAGTCTGGTGCTGTGGCCTCGTGCTTGTGGTAAGGCCAAACTGTGACCCAAACTCCTCGAGCTTGTGACTTAATTAGTCAGAGTAATTAATTAGGCATCATTACAAGCGCGTTTTTGGACAGCAGTTTGTATCGGCTGTCACCGTGATCTTCTTTAATGCTTTTATTAAGGTCCTATGCAGCCGAGGTGACGCCGGGTGACAGCTTTGCTCAGGCCGGGGGAGAAGCTCCCCGGCCCGGGGACACGCAGCGTGACGGGCTGCGGCCGGAGCCCGCGCCGGCCCGGGGCCCTCGCGCCACGGG
>VZSV01000137.1:1315240-1325665 GCA_013398735.1 Nothocercus julius
GACTGTCCCCCCTCGCTTACCGTAGGCATCCACGCGGCCGCGGCCATGATGCTCCAAGCGCAGCGAAACCCGAGAGCCCCCGCGCCGGAACCGGCGTCCGCCCCGCCCCCGCCCCGCCCCGCCGCGACCGTTAGAGGCGGCCGTTAGCGGCCGTTAAAGGCGCCTGAGGCGTCAAGACGCCTCCTGCACCCGAGGTGCCGCCAGCGGGACGGAGGCCAGTGGGGAGCCCCGAGCGCGGTGGCCGAGGAGGTACTTGTCGAGTAGCGGCCGCCGAGAGCGGCTCTGCAGGTTGGCGTTTTCCCCGACGCTTTAGCTCCTGGGGGCGCCCCTTCCGCACCAGGAGTTCGTTTCACTAAGGAAAACTACAAGGTTTGTCATTCGCTGCAGCAAGGAAAAACGAGCCCTTTAAACAGGTAAAACCGAAGCTGCTGCAGTTCCCTGTCCTGAAGTCCGTGCTCACCCCTAGGCAGGAGGGGCTGCTCTCACCGCTCCTAAGTGACACAAAAGGCGGCTGGTAGCGTAATTTAAGGTAGTACCACTCAGCTGTTGGAAGTTATTAAGCTTACATCTCTACTAGTACATTAGAGGAACGTTAGCAGGCTGTACCTGATAGTATCACTCCTAGCAGTAGTTGCAAGCGGGTTATTTGGCGCTGAAGGCAGTCAGGGGAGCGAGCGGCGTCCCTGCCGCTGCCTGAGCTGCGGTGTGGAAACAGCTCCCTGCGGCTGGGGTCGGATTGCGGTCTGCGCGGTGAGCTAAGGGGTCGCACCTGGCAGGGATCTTGCTATAAAACCTGAAATCTCTTGCACATAGTTGAGAGTCCGTTTTCTGATCCATGAATGAAACTTTTAAAACAGGTGAAGGGAGATTACTTAACTATGTAATGATATATTTTATAGTAGCATGTAAGTAGACAATTGTATATATACTGCCCAGCTTTGTAAACTTGACTTCATCTGTGACTTTGATTGCAAGATATATGCTATGTGTTCTTAAATAGCTTAAAATCAGTCCATTTGGCAAGCAGTTTAGAGAAATCAATGTGCAGTAAAATGTGCTGAAAGACTGGTATTGATAGCGTTAAGGTCATAACCTTGCTGTGTACATAAAATGTATTGATTTGTTGCAGTAACTTATGATGGAGATAAATACTGCTTAACAGCAAACTGGCAAATTAAACTAATCCTTGTTTTATGCAAACAGATGGAAGACGTTTCTGTCTTATACCATTGTCTTTAAATTTTACCCAGTTCTTGTAGAAAGATAGCTAAGTATTGCAATAAAAATCTACGGACCACAAAGGCATGTGTGAACTAGCTATTGGTGGAGTGAAGTATATGCTTTCAGATGACAAAGTCAGAATTCAGCACCTTTACCTTTGAAAGGATTTTAACATTTCTAGCTAACTTTGAGACTACTTCTGGTCCTCCTGGCAAACATTCAGGGAAGATAGGGTCTTTTCATAAGTCCAAAACCAGGGAATATGTCCCCCCCCTTTTTTTTTTCTCCTTGTCTCTGACTTGTCCAAAATATTTGTCTTTATTCCTATTGCTCATATAGAGGAGGATTCAGAACTATGAACAGCCTCAATAGTTTATTGTTTGGAGGAGTTAGTTCTCTTAGCTGCAGTGCTTGCTGTTCTAAGATTTTTTTTTTTTTTCTTTTTTTTTTTAGGTGTCAGCCAGGAATATGGAACCAGGTAAGAAATGAAGAAATTAGATGTCACACTCTTTCTGTAATAAAATATTGCCAAGTATACAGAACCACAAGATTAAAAAAAAAATGGAACCTGTTTCTCTGGTATCAATCCACTTATGTATAATGGCATTAAAGATAATTTGGCCATTTATATTTAATCCAATTTGCATAGACAGGCAGCTGGAATTAGGTGCTTGTGTGAGGAGTGCTATTTCATACAAGTGATTTGACTGTGGACTGGTCTGGTCTGACAGAAATCAGTTGCTAGCTCTGCATTTAAGTAGTACCTGCTCATAGATAGGAAATGTGCTTAGCCTTAAGCATAATTTCTAAAACTAGTGCTAAAGTGATTCAGAGTTGAGAATATGCAAGAACCTTTAGAACTATGAACTTTCTTAAAAGGATCATTATGGACTTTCTGATTCAAAAAAATGCAATAAAAGAAGACTTCTGATAAGTTTTTAAGAATCCACTGAGATTCTGATTTGCATTTAGGCATCTTCAGAACTATGTGTTCTCCCTACAGATTGTAAATTTGTAATTTGTAAGTGTGAAGTGAAATTGGGATCCTAGTTTATTTGCCAAAACCCTGTCTAGTCTATGGCTTAATTATGCATAGTAAATAATCAGATTACAATACAAGCACAAATTTGTAATGATGTTTATAACTGTTCCCACTAGTAGTAATCTTCTTTAAGCCTTTTATAAGGCCCTTAACTAGTTGACAACATGCTCGTTCACATTACTGCGCTGTTATCCCTTCCATTTCCCAAAGGGTTAGATAATGTGATAGATAAAAGGCGGCTTGGTGAAGTTTTTCAAGAACAATTCAGTGGGTGGCACTGTTTGCCTTGTAGAGAACCTTTATGCCACAAGCATAAAAAGAATCTAATGTCATTGTATCTTGGAAAAATAAATAAATAAAATTCTTGTGGCTGGAAAACCAGAGGTCAGTTTGGCTGTGTAACAAATGATGGATTATTCACTCATCTGCTATTCGAGTAGATGCTTGTTTCTCTTTTGATGTCCTGGTAGGTCATTCAGAGTTTTTATTGTCCTTATTACTCTAGCTTCTTCATATTTGGAAATTGAGTAAACATGTTCTATTAGTATTATCTGTTCATTTCACTGTTAAATTTTTGGTATTTATTTTTTTTCCACTAATAAGCCCCATTGAATGCATTCTCCAGAATTTTTTTATGCATTAGTACGTTGTGCTTTTACAATACAAGGCAGTACTGATTCTTAGTTAATCTGATCTGTATTTCTAAATGTTACACTCTAAATAAAACATGTCGTAGAACGCTGTATGGTGTAGCACTTCATAGAATATTTTTACTACATATCCATTTACTTTCAGTGCTGCTGTTAAATGCTGTTTGTTGCTGTGTCAAGGCAAATTCAACTCATGTTACTCACCGCTATTACCAGTTTAGGATAATCAGAAGCTGTAGGGGAAACAGAAGATATTTTTCAGCATGCTTTTCAGTAACCATACCAACTTAATGAGGAAAGAGTGACCCCTGGCAGGTCTGAAGGTAAAGAAAGTAGGAGTTTATTTAAATATTTATAAGCCCTCTCCGCTTGCTGTGCACATGGGAAGTGAGCACTCAAAAGCAACATATTCATAACAGGATAACAGGTCTTTCCTCCTTGTTCCCATCCTTACCCAGCCTTCTTCCAGCTGTTGCTGTAAGAGCCTCTCCCCCTGCAGACATTGGATAACGCAGTTTTGTGGCAGGCTTTGTTTCTGCTGTTTGTCTGCCTGGCTGCCTTGGCATCTCCTCCCCTGAAGTACAAAAATCAGGTGGCATTACTTTAAAATCCCCTGTGAGCTGTCTAGTGCTGCTTTCTGCACCTTTGTCTTGCGCTCCTTTTGCTTTCCAGCAGTGCTTGTCTAAGCTGAAATTGGTCAGGTTATCTTGCATTTAAACTACTTCTAATATCCTGGTGTGTGGAGCAGGGGCAGGAGGGGTCTTCTCTCTCCACCCTCCCCAAATGAAATGCGAGAACAAATACTCAAATTGACTGGTAGTAGATCTGAGTGTGTGATACTGATACCCATGATATCAGTGAACTGATATCCTAGATAAGACAGGCTGGATGTAGTCACAGCATAGAAGTGAGCAATTGCTGTGGAGCCCCTGCAGCAGCATGGAATGTTAGGGGAATGCTCTGGCCATATTTCATCTTGGCATAGGCTACAGATCAGCTCCAAGGGCCGACTAGGATGTACTTTTATCTGTGGGGAGACCAACAGCAGAAACATCAGCTCTGTCGGCTGCTCTTCTGTGTGTGTGTGTGTGCGTGCACACGCTGGAATATGACTGCGCTGGCCAGTGCTGTCTGGTGACGCAAAGCTGCTCCAAAATGTGCGGGTGCCTGGGGGAGTGCCCTCAAGTCACAGGGTGATGGAGCCAGTGAGGCAGCAGTAGAGAGCTGGTTTCTCCTTGTACTGGCTACTCCTTTTTTGTGTTATATAAAAGCCATGCGTGCCTCTTAGAGAAAAGAAAGGAAAGAGGAAGAACAGCTCACTGTTTCTGGGCAAAACCTGCTTGTGATTTTTAACGCTTTCCTTCCTGGCACACTTAAGTTCAGCCTTTGCAAAGATTCCCCACTATTGCTTCCTCTGTTCTTGGAGAGGTGCAGTCCAAAGCAGTTCAATGCAGTCCCTGGGATTCTTTCAGCACGTTCACGGAGTATACATGCTCTAAATGCCTGCAGTACGGAGGAATCCAGCAACTTCCAATGGGATGCATTTGCATAGAGGAAGAATTTCTCATTTAAGATGGGTAATAAGCAAACGATATTTACTGATGAACAGCTAGATGCCTATCAGGTAAGATATCCCTTCCTTATGGAAGGAAAGGAGCAAGCTAAATACATGTCTGTATTATTATTATTATTTTAATATAAGCAAGTCTTCCTTGGTAACTTCCACATATATATTCTACTGTCACTTCCCAACAATCGTAATTGTATTATAAGCCTGGATTGTTGTATATGTTCTGTCTAACTCTTTTTTTTTCTCTGTGTACAAAGTCAAATCCTTGATGTGGAAACAGGTTGAATCTGTGATCAGCTTGGCAAATATTATTTGTTTTTTAAAGCAGGATATTTCTACTGAACACTTTGTGAAGAAGAATGTGTATTAATAACTTTTTTTTTCTGTGCCTGATGCCTGTGTTATCAATAGGAGGAAAAAAGAAAGGACAAATCTAAGTTCACATATCTTAAGGATAAGTCGAAGAAATATTTTGTGTAATTCCAAAATAGGTACCTTCATGCTTGCGCCCACTCTTGAGTAATAGCTTTTTTTAGCAGAAGAAACAAACCTTTTAGGTGTCAGGCACCAGTTTTCATTAGTGTTTCAGCACGTTGTAGGTTTTACTGAAATAGATTGCATGGAGCTATCTGAACTATGATCATCTTGAACAAGTTTCTGAAAATATGGTGAGATAACATGAAAGAAGAAAGCTAAAGAAGCTGAAAACGTGTTATGAGATGCAGACAGGACTGGCTGCACTGCTCTGTTTTTTTACATAAACATAGACATAATTAACAGTATAGGAAACCAACATTTAGTTTCTCATGATAACCAAGAGACAGATCCAGTGCACAGTTCTTTTCCTTCATGAGTCAAGCCCTTGAAGTAGATGGATTTTTTTTTTTTTTTTTTTTTTTGCCTTGAAGTTGCTGCTAACCTGTCCTTTTCACGGAAATGCGTATTTAGCTGTATAGAGTCAGGCTTGGGATATGGGCTTAAATGCTACACATGGTGTTCTTACTAAATTCCTACTTCTGTTAATATCAGATATAAATATGCTCTCTTGTTCTTGTGGTCATTATAGGAAATAGAAAAAGACAGTGCTGCTTTAAATTTCACTCTGTCATTCATTTCACCCTAACCAGCAGTCTGCCACAGTAATATTTTTGTAGTCTAAAATAAAAAAAAAAAGGCTATATTTACATCCATGCTGGACAGGGGAGAAGGAAATCAAAGATTTGTGAAACATCAAATGTCTGTCTTCCTACTACCAATAAAAGTGGACACAGAACAGAGATCCAACTGCAGTGAAACAAAACAAAATCCAAATGTAATTAATGTTATCTTCTTGACATAAACTGGCAAATGCAGGAGCTGAAATGTCATCCCTAATTCACTCCTCTTCATCTAGAAATTGCCTTCCTCTAATGGCTTCTGCAGCCCCTGCCTTTCATAATGCTGGGTAATTGATCTCAAAGCCTCACAGGAGTCAGGCAGGCCTAGTGGATTGTGTCAGGCTGGGGGATTTCTGTGTTACAGGAGGACATGTAGTTCATTAGTATAGCTGGAATTTTCAAATGCTAGATGATTTTGATGAGCTGTGACATGTGTGGTATATGATAAATACAATGAAACTACATGTTTCAGGAAAACCTCCAGAATTTGTCAGGAAGGAAGATTAGCATCTATTTTGATAATGACTTGTCTCTGATGAAGTAGTTACTGCATACTACTTGGATCTTTTAAACATAGAAATGCTGGGCTTATTCCCAGGCATCCTCAGAGAGCTCATGCCTCTCCACGGCCTTCCAGGAGGAAGCATCTCGCCCTTCCCCTTTGCTGCAGCAGTGCACAGTGCTGTGCCACTTGCGTCTATCTGCTGTTTGCTCGTGGGTGAAATCTTTTCACAACAGAGAAGGGGAATATGGGATAATGGACCCATAATTTGTAAATACAAGTTTTTCATTTATTGAAAGAGTAGTTGGGATTTTCAGAGGTGCTTAGGAAAGGTAGGTGGCCAGCTCCTCTGGACTCTGGAGCTGTGAAGCAAAGTAAAATACAGTGTGCAAGGGACCACTTTGAAACCATCTGTTGCTCACATGACTAAAGCTGTATGCAGACAGGCACATACATGGTTTTTAATTGCTTTTAAAAGGGAGCTTGGCTACATTTTTTGGTGGTAGTGTTAATGAGAGAGCTAAGCACCTTTTTATAAATCCGTATGTCTACAAGTTGGTACTGAATTGCTTGCAATAATTTCCAGTTTTTTTGAGTCTGTAGTGTCAGTATGGCACAGGCAAAAAGGCAAAAAGTCAATTCAATGCTTGTAAACTTGACTCTTTTTTTCTCCTCATAGCTATTCAGCTATTATTACAGCTATTAGAAAGTTGTTCAAAAACTTATTCCTCTTATGTTTAGACTTCTTCTAACTTCTTTTTTTTGCTATTACATATAGCACCTGAATGCTATTTTACCAGAGAGCCTCTACTTTTTATAGAAAATATTTCAAGAGTTACAAAGGGGATGCTTACAACAAGTAAACAGAAGATAGAAAAGTGAGAAGTTAATATTTCTAAAGTATGGTAAAATCCTGTGTAAAGAGCTTTAGTTTTCAAGACAAAATATTAAACTTCAAAAAAAAAAAAAAGTCTGAGGAGATAATATACATTCATCTCAGATCATTAATAAACTATCAGTGAGTAAAATGCTCTTCGCCTGTATAAACTTTTTTTGGAACGTCAATATGTAAGCTTTTTATATGCTCAACTGTCACTCTTGCTGAACCTTTGCATTTAAACGAAATAGTTATACTTTTGGTCATCCACAGGATGACCTCACATTATGAGGACATGTATGAGTGTCTTAAAGAGTCCTTGTTAAAACTGGTGATGGGTAGCTAGTTGAAACTGTGAAAGAGATAAATAATAACACTGGATGGTATTAAATATCTGATAGTTTTGTTTTACTTTATTAAAGACTGTAAAGCTTCAAATTGCTTTACACTTTGTTTTACTATTTGACAACTGTTAAGGTAGTTATCAGTTGGGAATTTAAGGGAGGTGGGCTTTTGTAAAAAAAAAAAAAAAAAAAAAAAAAACAAAAAACAAACAAAAAAAAAAAACAAAAAAACAAAAAAAACCCTCTTTCCTCACTAGTTTTCACTTCATTTAAAAGGTTAACCTTGTGGGAAGATTAATTGCATCAGAGATTTCTTTCCCATGTCCTTGGAGTACTTGATGCTTTTTTTTTCTTTTTTTTTTTTTTTGGCTTTCTAAATATAAAATGCAAAATCTATAAGGTCTGGCTAGGAAAATGGCAAATATTAATCTTCAAGATGTATTTCATTGTAATCTCATAATATTTTAAAAGTAAGCTTTTAAAAGTTGTTTGCAAGTTTCAGATGCCAAATTCTGTAATGAGAAAAAAATGAACCAGGTATTTTAGATACACAGCTCAGATATACTGTGGATACACAGCTTAGAATCTGGAGCACAGGTGCATTATATCAAATATTAGTGTTTTCACTGCATGCCTGCTCTTTCTGTAATTGTTTATTCCTGGGAATATTTACTGTAAATTATTTAATATAGCCTTGAGCAAACTGGTATTTACCCTGGCTGTCTTCCAGGTAATATTATC
The DNA here is from genome assembly GCA_013398735.1 of Nothocercus julius. NCBI lineage: Eukaryota > Metazoa > Chordata > Aves > Tinamiformes > Tinamidae > Nothocercus > Nothocercus julius. The sequence goes on from VZSV01000137.1 coordinate 1,323,345, forward strand.
ATACATGGTAATACGAAATAATAACTGATTTTTCTGTTACAGAGCTAGCTTTTTACTAGAACCTTAGTTAAAGTGAAGTTAAAATATATTCCAGAAGCATGCAAAAACAGATAAAATAAATTACATTATGATCTGTCAAGAAATGTTATTTTTAACGTGAAGCTGTGTCACTAAGCGATCTTTTTTAAGAATAATCAGGATCTTTGGGGGTAAGAGTATTGAAAGTGTATTTATCACAGGTTCTCCACGATCTTTTATAAAAAGTACTTTTCAGTTTGACAGAGCTTTGCTGTTAACATGCAAGTTTGAAGTAGCATAATAATGGAACAAGGTTTTGTGAGGTTTTCCTGTAGTCTGATTCAGGCTTCATGTTAACATTTGATCTAAATATTGAGCAATATTAGATTCATCAGCAGTTTGCTTCTTCCTAGGTCCATGTTAAAGTTTTATACTGTTTTCATTCCATATCCTGATATAAACGTGAACTGTTCCATATACCTGCAGATTTTGCCTATTGAAACGCAGTATTTTTTTAGTGGGTTTTAATTTTAGTGGTTCAGGGTGTAGTTCTAAAATATCCATGCCTACAAATAAAGTCTGCACATGAAAAATTTCATTGGCATTCTTAATGTTTGCTACAACTCTATAAAAGATAGAAGTCTAGGCAACAGTACTAGTATTAAGGCAGATATTCATTCCGTCAGGATATTTTTTTACTTTGAATCTGGAATCAGCAAAGCGCTTGTGCAATTACATGGCTTAGTCTGCAGCTTTGTATTAAGTATTGCATTTGTAATATGTTGGCAGGTCAGAATAAAATTAAAAATAGATCTTACTAAAACTTTTACGTCTATGTGGTATGTTTTAACTTGGACAGATTCAGTTGCTTCATGGGGTGCTATTTTTATAATGCTTTGATTAAATATAATACACATTGTGTGTCTTTCGGCCCTGTGCAAAAGATCGTTTGTGACTTTACAAATGAAACCTCGGAACTGATTTGTTCCAATGGTAATAATGTTTAAAATGTTGCTTCTCATTGTTTCAAAGCTGCTCAGTGAGATAGCTGTGAGGGTCTGGTCCCTCTTGCACTGAGGGCAGAGTCAGATTCCTGTTAGTCATAGGTTTGCTTTATCTGCAGCTTGCTGGTTTTTGTTTGAGGCTGTTTCTCTAATTCAGAATGATTTCTTATTGCTAGGGCTGTTTTGCATTATTTCTTGACTTATAAAACTTTCCAATGAAGCTGTTGCAGGATTAGAACAAACCTGCATGTGAAACTATACCATATAAAAAGCACAATTGTACATGTTGTTGCTTTAGAGGAGTAATATGCATTTAATGGATATGCTACTATTTTGCAATGGCTTCACTTGATGCTTTAGTTTAATTGCCTTTTTCTCATTCTATTATCTGGCCCCAAGTTTCTTCTCTTGCCGTAGAGGTCTTTCCTTCATTTACTGGAAGTTAATTTTATTTGAAAACTATGCTTAATGTAGAATAGTGCAGTCCTCTCTCTCTTTTTTTTTTTTTTTTTTTTTTTTTTTTTTTTTTTTTTTTTTTCATTCAAATCCCTATGGAACTAAACATCAAACAGAACCTATCTAGGAGTTCTCAAAGTCTTACCGACCAGTGGCAGAGGTAGTAAGTAAACCATGGTGTTTCAGTCTGCTGCTCCTCTGTCTTCAACCCGTGTTCCCTTTACATAGCGATTCAAGGAACAAGGCTGGTACCATGTCTGAGTTTACAAAACACTTCCAGCAGCCCGTATGTTGTGCTGTTCGATACAGTGTAGTATAAAAGCAGAGCCCATTAACCCTGCTTTACAAGCAAATTGGGTGACTCGCAGAAGTCACACCAACCCCAAGAGCAAAACCTTGTGAGGAACGTAAGAGTATCAGTTGTCTTAATTTTCTTCTCTTCACTATAGGATAGTTTCCAGGAGAACCAGTTAAGCTCCTTAAATGCCAGATTTGAGAATCAAGCCCCATTATACCAGGTCACGATCTCATTGAAATCAATGGGAATTTTTTTTTTGTTTTATTATATTCACTGTCTTTGGTAGACATAAGGAAGATGCTTACAGCCTCCTCCAAAAGGCAGCAGTGATCCTCTTTTACTTGACCTCTAATTAACTGGATTATTAAGAGAACAGGGACAGTCTGAGTGGGAGAGTTAATCTTAGGAGCTTGAATATTTTTTCAGGGGCTGGAGCAGGTGATATTTCAAAGCAAAGTCTTGATTCTAAATAGCCTAAAATCCACAGGAGGAATCTTCAACTAACATAGTTTCTTCAGGCCATTGTATAGCATTAGAAATCAAAG
>VZSV01000137.1:1332523-1376817 GCA_013398735.1 Nothocercus julius
ATGTGTGAATCTAACCCTTGCCTGCAAAATGACTGAACTCTGCTGTAGTTAGCCTTGCTAGGACCTCAGCCAGAATAGACTGTCCAGTCTTAAGCATCACCAGTCAAAAAGATTTGTCATCCTGGAAAGGGTCCAATAGAGAGAAACAAGAAGAAACAGCTTAGAAAACATGGCCTGTGAAGAAAGGTTGGAAAAACACCTTTTTCATAGCAATGAATCTGTCTGCATAACATCCTTCTGCTGTGACTGCAGATGGGAACGAGTGGTTAGGTTGTCCCTTATAAGGCAGTGTTTTTTGTACTGTTTTGTAAATCTAATTTTGTAGCAGACAAGCTTTTTACTCCTGTAGTAATGCTGGTCTGCTAGCCAGCTCATCTGTTTCTATTTCTCCCTCTAGGCTAGTACAGTTTGGCAGATACCCAAACATTTGAGCACAGGTGTTCTTGGATGTCTGTCACAGACAAAAAACTCCAAACTATGAATTTTAAGTTGTATAGTTTGGGACTGACTTAACCTAGCTAGACAGAGAAATACAGCACTAAATTACAGAGCTGGGCACCATTAACAAACACAGATCACAGAATGGTTGAGGTTGGAAGGCACCTCAAACCTCTGAACCTTCTGGTAGAAAGAAGTTTCTAGTTTTGTTGGATTTTCTCCTCTGCCCTGCACTTTGAGGAGGTGAAAGGTGAGATGCAGAGGAGCTGTTGACCTGGCCAAGAAGTGCCTGGGAGTTGAGTTTGGGAGATAAGCACTAGTTCCCTCCGAGTGCCTGGAAATGCTTCCTTATTAGGGAGCAAACTGCTGGAGACCTGCACCTCCCTGGGGAGCCAAGTGCTGTGCAGATGGAGGGAGAGGCAGGCACTCAGCTCCTGCCTTTTGGTTGCTTTCAGGGCTCACGTGCAGAAAGGGCAAGTTCCCCTATTGGAAGCTTTGGGGGAAAAGCTCTCCAATAAGAGAATAAAACTGGATTGAATTCTTGTTGCCCTGGGAATCTTGCTAAATTGTGAGCAAGCTGCATAGGAAGAATGGATAAACTGAAGTTGCTATTGATTGCTCTTGCTAGTGGTGTTTCTGTTCTTGTTTTAAATTGTGTTTGTATATTCTCTGTGAATGGGAAAAAAAGGTATTTTTTTAAACTATCATTTCTGTGAATGGTAAAGTCTCCCTCTGCGATACTCTGTTAGTTTGCCCCTGCCCTGCCAGGCTCAGGGGAGAGCAAAATCTTTCTCTGCTGGTATGTGAGAAATAACCATTAGATTACAGGCCTGAGAGCAGATTTTTCAATGATGCTTCAAGGGAGGAAAAATACTATAGAGTGCTATTATCCAGACTTACTGTCCTTTACATAGTTCTGTGGATAGCAGTGCTCTGTATATCAATAGGTATGCCCTCCTAAGCACAGCTAGGACATTTAGGGTAAACTTATTACTATAAATTACTCACAGAAAATCATTTCTTATGCAGGGTTTGTTTTTAATTATGTTGCAAGTGGTTTAGAAGAATATTTAGTGTTGGCTTGAATTAGTTTATACTGCTTCATTTTGTGGTGCAGAGATGTAACAGAACTTGTCATAGCAAATAGATGAGGATTCTGCTAACATTTATCCGTGTTTTGTCTTCATAATACACTGCCTTTTTCTGAATCCCCTCTATGCAGGTAGTGCCCTATTGCCAGGACTCTCATGAACTCCTCGAGAACTGGCTGCCATCAGTGCTCACTGCCTTCTCCCCTTGCTCTAGCAGAGCCGTTTTGCTTTTTATTGTGACTACGCAGAGCAATTTAGAGTTTAGTCTCTGGGATCATCTTGGCTGTGATGATAAGGTCAAATATACTTTGAATGCATTCCTTTTATTTGGGAATAAACTGGATATGTAGTCCTGAAGAGAAATGTTTCTTCACACCATGATCGATTGACCGGTACTTTGAGTGCTGGGGCATACAATGTATTCCTTTCTAAAGAACACTTTTAAGCTTCTGCTTACTGCTAATCAATGAGCCATTACCAGCTTTTATTGTTAGTTTTCAGCACTCCTTTAGTGCAGAGTTCTTATTACAAAGGCAGCCCAGCCAGCTGTAATGTGTTGTTGTTGCATTTAATGCTGGTGATTTAGGTATATCAAGATTCTCAGTGTCTTAACACACTCACTGGCGACCTTGTTGGGGGTAGAAGAGGGGAAGGAGAAACAGGCACTGCAGAGGTGTAAACATGGAGAACTTTTTTGTCGTTTTGTCAATATTTTTTTTAAGCCTACACAGATATTGCTGAAGGCTTTGAGTTTGGGGAGGTCATAATCCATGTCTGGCAAATAGTGTTGTGATTCCAGGTTAGCACATCCTTGAGAAGTGGGGACAGATTCTAACCCAACTGCTTAACCATTTGTGAGTCCACCTGCTGACAAATGGTAAAATGAACGTTGGTGTAAGCACAAAATAGGCTGTTGAGGTAGCGCCCTTGCTTTTTTGATTATAGTTTTTTCTTTTGTCATTGGTGTATCTTCACTTCAAGAATGGGAAAATACAGTTGTCTGCGTTGAGAAGAATTTTTTGATGAAGCAGATATTGCTGCAGGATCTACAGAGAGCTCTGCAAAGACAGCGAGGCTCCCTGCAGGCTCTCAACTTATGAACATGTATATAGTGCTATGGTGATGGTAGCCTTTGGAAAGCTATATGAGTTTCAAAAGCATTGCAAAACCTCCCATTGCCCCCTGATGAGACACAGATATTTCTGTGATCAGGGCAGGTAGTCCAAGGAGCTTTAGGTTATTTTCAGAAATGTTTCCTGTTGAGGGCCATGTATTTTAAGGGTATGAAGCCTTTTCTCTCCATGTCATAACTCTTTCTGATGTGTTCGACTCATCATCTGCTTTCTGCCTCTCTAAGAACAGAGGGAATTAGAGAACCTTTACCACAGAGTTTGTTGATATATTCAGTTAGTAATTAATGTTACTGAGAGATGTGTCTCAGATGTAGCTTCTTCCAAGGATCACTATGATATGGCAAATTGGTGGGAAAATAAGGCATACAGCCAGGAGGATTAGTGTTCTAAAATACAGTAAGTGGTCGTTTTAGCAAATAAGCCTTGGGCTCCCTGATGTTCTAGGCTGTGTGATAAGCAGCATACTCAGGACTGTGGGAATCTGAGGCAGCTCTGTAATTCTTTCCCCAAATTCAGTTGCTCCAGAGGCTAGCAATCCAATGCTTAGTTTACCATAAAATAGTGCACAGTCTTTCTGAAGAACATGCCTGCTGTGGTTAGTGCAAAAAAGTTCTACTGTTTTGCTGCCAGGTTTTGTGTTTTTGATTGTTTTACAAAAGGCAATGAAACTCACACAATATATTCTATATTTGGGTTAGAAAGCAAGCTTGAGAAATGCCGCCCTTATGGACATCATAATATTGCTAATAGTGCCACCTAAGGCCGTCACAAATACTGCAGTGGGATCCTTACATGTATAAGCTAGTGAAAGACTATTTTATTGCTGCAATTTTGTTTGCAGGACTTGGATTGCAGCCACTTCCTCCAGGCTCATTTGGATGCTTCAGTGTGAAGTCTGTTCAGGTGGAAAGCTATTGCACCCGCAGATCTCCAAGTGATTTGGTGAATTCAACCTATGTTTAATAAACGGAGATTAGTTTCAGGTGGCAGGACAACAGTTTGTTAGGATTGTGCTGATCTATGTTAGATGTAATAAAAACAAAACAACAACCCTTCATATTGATCTATCAGATATCCTTGCTAACAGTGCACTGAGGCAGATAAAATAGTGACACTCTTTGGAGTAAGGCAAGTAGCTGGAGATGAAAGGGTGAGGAGGTGCCTTTAGCACTACTGCTGAACCCTCCTTTTTAAAAAAGCTGTAGCTTGGAGTATTTGTGGGCTTATGTTCATGAAAACAAGTGAAAAGTAAGCTAGAGCTAGTTCCTTTTGGCAGACTATCGAAAGCAAGTGCCTTGCAAAATGATTTTTGTTCAAAATTAAAAGGAATTGCATAGTTTGCATTTTACAGGATAGATTAACTTAACAGTTTATAAAATATGGAACATGGATTATTTTGTTGCAATTCTTTCAGTGGCTTCTGAAAGATATTATGGAGAGCTCAAGGAGTTGCATCAGTATCTGTATCCATGGTTCTGTCAGAGGAGGCAAAGATGAATGAGAAAAGCTTAATGCTAGAGGAGGTAAAGAGAAGAAAACCTTAGCAGTAGGAATAATCGGGTAGTGAACGAAGTTTTTTGAGTATTTGATTTGAAAGGCTTGCTTTCTGCTCGATGCCTTTAAGAGCTTCACTGTATTTAAGGGAATCATGCAATTACTGTTTAGGACAGATAAATTATTTGTGTGAGTGAGAAATGGCTGTTGCATCTTGAATTACACGGTATTTATGAAATGTCAGGGTGAGCTGTGGTCAGCAGCAGCCATGTGCTCAGGTCAGTGGATATTTAATTTCCTGTATGGCACAAGATTTTGCTGCGCTGTTTTAAGACATTATTTTCCTAAGATCCAGACAAAACATGGTCCTTCATGTTCTATTATATATGTCTTTTGAGGGATGCACCGTATTTATAACGAAAGGAGCTAAGGAAGTATATGCCTCTGAAATATTTTCTTGATGAAATTTCCTCAGCTGTGTTGATCTTAAATAGCTCAGTTGCTGGTGGAGCCAGGCTGAGGGTTTGTCAGAGCTAGCGCTGGGGAGATGGAGGAGTTGGACAGGTTTTGCTTCCGGAACTGCTGTTGTGTTGAGCTGCTCAAAACGTGTTAATCTCTTCATTTTTAGTAGTTAGCCTGTGTAGTGAGCAGACAGGGTTTGTTTTGTTCAGAGGATTTAATATATAGTAGTAGTATGTGGGCCCAATAAAAGAATCAGTAAAATCAGCAAATCAGTTGAGTTATGAATATATGAATTGCACCTAGGAAGGTAGTCCTTTGCTTTCCAGGCAATTTCTGTCTGTAGCTTGCTTGAGAGCATCCACTTAATGTGGCTGCTCAAAATCTGAGATCCATATGTGAGTTTGACTTGGATGCCCATTTCATTGGGAATGTCACTGTTACTAATTTGCTTGAGCATCCCAGTGAGAGTAGTTCTGCTAAGAGCTTTTAAATCAGTTTTCTATATGAATTTTATCTGTTTTATGTATGCCTGTTTTCTTTTGGCTTCTAGGCTGTTTTTGTCTAAATATAAACAAAAATATTTGGAGTGTGGGAGGGAATTAACACATGTCAATTCATTTAACAATTAAAAATAGCAAAACCCAGGTCATGCAGGAGACTGAGCCAACTTTTCCCATTTGCTACTATTCAGCTTCTAAAGCTTTAGAAAAATCTGGGTGTTTTTGTTCCCTGTCTCCTTCTCCAGCTCCCTTACCCAAACCGTGATATAATACTGTTAGCTTTAAAAAGCAAGATGTAGAGAGTGAAACTAGATTTGTGAGTGTCTGATTTGCATCTCTAGGGAAAAGCACTTTTTATTGCTTTTAAAACATGCTGACTTGATGAATAAGCTGAGTGAAGAATGAAAAAAGGGGGGGGGGGGAACTATGTGAAAGGGAACTGAAGTGGAAATGGTCTGTGGTGGTGGCTGCCAGTGCTGGAATCTTAAATCTGAATCTGCGTCGTTAGTGAGGAACTGATAGGAGAAAGGGTGGGTTTTGTTTGCTTTTTATTCAGGGGTGAGGTATTTCCAGGGCGCTTTGTCCATAGCATTGCGACCACATATCATTTGACTTTTCATTTCCTTGTCTTTTTTGGATTGTTGAACAACTCTGCTCTTGTGCTGACCAGTTAAGTTTGCACTGTGGTTTAATCCCTGGATTATATGTGCAATGTTAGTGTACTATTCCAGCCCTAGTACCACTAAGGTATTAAATATTACATGCAGATACTGTGAACATAATCGTGTAATGTACTCATGTTGTGCACCCAAAGTTATGTATGGATGTTAGTAGCAGTTTTGCTGGAAGCTGGAAACTGCATCAAAGTCTTAAAAAAGATGAAAATTTGTACACTACCCTAAAATGAATGGTTAGATGTGCAGGCCAAGTTGTTGTCTGCTTGCTGTGTGAATGGTGACTTTTTTCTGCTTGCTTACAGGTTGCATGGCCGGTACCATGAAATGGCACCGAACGTTGTGCCTATGGACTATACAAAGGATCCTGATGTTAAACTACCTATGCAGCTTATAATAAACATGCCTGAGCTAAAGGTATTGCTTCTGACTGCTTATAAGGTATATCCTGCTAAGCTCTGTTGCTTGTCCCTCCAGAGGAGTTTGGTACCATGAAGCAAAACAGCATGGTAAGGTCTCCCACTTTCCATTACTAGTCAAGGACAAAACCAGTCACAGACTGACGAAAATATATAGGTAGATGTCTCCTTTGCAAAGCCAGATGAGTTCAGAAATTAAAGGAAGTGTACAGAAAATTAATTTGAATTTGACACATTTTTTTCACTCTGTATATGTGCATCCTTTTGAAAACAATAGGATATGTGTTGGAAGAGCTGATACTAAAAGAACAAGTAGCTCTGAACTTTTACTTAAAATCTATTTCAAAGTTCTTTTACTTTACATTAACCTAAAAATAAATTATCTACTACTGTTTTTCTAAAGTATTGTCTATATTTACACTTTTTCTAACACTGGGACAGTCATATATTGAATAGGAAGACCCAATATAGATTACATGTCAGTGTAATTGAGGAAAAACAGTGGTATTTATAGAACTTTACAATAGGCAATATAAAGATCTGCCTGAAATTTTCTTTGCAGTCAAGATATTCCAACTTAGTTATCCAAAATTAGAATGTTTAAGGCATAATTAGACATCCAAATCAGTAGCCTGAGAATAGTTCTTAAGCCAAATCAGCTCCCTAGGCTGAGTACTCAATGTAATTTTAAATTACTCAATGGAGCTAAAAGTTAGGAATTGGAAAGCTTGTTCTAAACCTTATTTTTGCTGCCTACCAGATCCATGGGATAGGATGGTGGGTAAACAAAATAGAGAACAACTATGCACAACTTCTCATAAGGGCAAGAGGTACTGAAGGAAATTATCAGACACCATTGACATAACCCAGGAATATATTGTGGAACTTAATGCCAAAGGATTTGCTGGAGGAGACAGCATTAATGTCTTTTTTTTTTTTTTTAAGTACTTTTATAGAGTAGAATTTCATATTGCTATTAAGTTTTATGATGTGGATGTAACCTGTAACTCAGGCAGTCCGTAAACTATTCATTACACTAATCTTGGTTTATATACTAAGAGAAGGATCTCTGTGTATAGGTTTTGTTTTTTGTTTTTGTTTTTTCCTGCCCTTCCTCTTCTTTCAAAAAATTGACCCCCAGAAGGTTTCAAAATGTCACCTAGGATCTCAGTCAGAAACCTGAGCCAATCTCAGCCATGAAACATTTTGCTATTTCCTGTACAGATAGAATAAAAACAGTCCTGTCCTCCCAAGTTTATATTTTAAGAAATCACAATACTAACTGTAGCTCATATACTAACAAAAAAGTCCTTAGCTTTTGCAACTTCTGAGACCCCACTAAATAATCATTATTTCTTCAGTAAATTTTCATCAAGGTGAAGACAAAGCTAATATTTGAGTCTCAAAATAGAAACAAGCAAACTAAATGTCTATTGAATTCTAATAAAATTAGTGATAATTTCAATGCACCTGGCTTTTTTCATATACACATTACATTTCTAGTTACTGGCAATGTTGAGGCAAATTCTGACAAATGGATAGAATCAATAATGCACTTTTCTAAATTAGATTCTGTTACTATAAAGAAAGATCTTTACCTTATACCTTAATGCTTTCAGCCAAGGTAAATTTAAATGTGATTTCAGTTTCAGAGAAGGAGAGTTTTCTGATCGCCAAGTGATAAGTCATTTTAATTGGTAACAAATTGTTCAGTAATTCTTGATTCTTGAAAACAGAAAGTTTAGGCCCAAAATAAATGAAGGAGGAGCCAATACTTCAGCCACTATTACACTGAAGTTAACTGAGCCCGTTTACCTCATCTATTGCACTGCGGTCTCTGCTTTCTACTTTTGACTGTCTTGGTTACCAGGTGAAACTCTCCTATTTCAGGGGTGTGGGGATTTTGTTGGCTGGGTGTTTTTTGGGTTTGTTTGAAGTGTTTTCCCTTTACATTTTTGTTCCCAAGTGCATGTAGCTGGACATGGGCATGTATCCTGGTCACAGGGATCACGTATGATCTTTAGAAGTGGCCGGGTGTCCATCTTCATGATACCACGTCCCTAATTTAGCCTGGTGTAAGCCCTGTCCCTGGTTATTGTAGTGTAGCAGTCTTTGTGTCAGGAGTAGGTCATAAAAGGACTTTCTAAAGGGGAATCATTTTAGTTTCATTCACTTTACAGTCTGTTGCTTTCCTTTTTTGGCTCATGCAGTAACTTCATTGATCCTCACAGGCCTTTCATTAGCTGCAGTGGAAGTGAGGTAGTTCATAAATCCCCACACTGGTGAAACAGAATGAGTAGCAGACGCAGGAATCAGGAGACAAAAAGGACACTCAGGGAACAGTGAATTGACCACAAATTTCAGAACCAGTGTTAACAATCTATTTTTGGTGAATTTAAACATCAAAGCATGTAAGTCAGTTCAAAATAAAATAAAAACATGTACTGTAATTTTATGTAGATGGAATTTTAAGTCATTTTAATTTGTTGCCCTGGTGCCAAATCATAGTCCTTGTTTCCAAGGTTTCCTTGTTAATGGACTGGGACAGCTGTGAAAGTGAGTTGATCATCATCCCCCAGCTGATCTGCTCCTGCAGTTCCTCCCAACTTCTTGGCCTGTAAATCCTTCTAGCAGGTCCTAGTTCTCATGGGATGCTTGGCTCCCTAGACTCTGCTCTTCTAGCTTCCCCGAAACTCCTGCTTTAGTTGTCTCTTGTAAGTGAGGGCTGTTGAATTCCAAATCTGTAGCTGCCTGGTGGTCTTCACCCATGTTATTGACAGTTTCCCACTACAATTAGTGAATCGTTTTTTCTTAAAAATGCCTTGTATTCCCATGATATGATGTTATGTTCTGTACGTTTAATAATTCCATGTGCACCTAACATCTCTGGTTATTTGGCAACAGTAACCGCAGTGTGGCCTACAGTAAGCCAAGCTCACTGCTCTGCTGCCTTGCATTTCCACTTTCGGATGAGATGCAGGGGTTCAAAGTATCCTTTGGCACTCACAGGCTCTTAGAGCTGATCAAGACCTCAAAAGGTCATCCAGTCCATCCACCTGCATTAAGCCTGGATCATCTGTCTACAGTAGTTACCTAAATTGCAATTCAGTGTTATGTTTCTCATCAGAAATGTTAAAAGAGTTTGGATAAGCATCTGGAGAAAGACGTGTCTTTGAAGATACAAGAATGCTGCTAAAGCCATGTCTTAATCTCAGGTTGTGCAGGGCTTTTCTGTGGCCTTCAAAGCAAACTGCTTTGTGCCTTTTCCTATCTCTGTTAATGTCAGTGGGGCTTTAGATGCAAATACAAGAGAGAAAATGATCAGCAAATTTCTGTGGAATTAGAGTTCTTGTTACTGGTACATTTTTATGTGTAATCTCTTATTTCCAAACTACAGTCAGCTCGTAGTAAAAGGATACAGTGCCCTAAATGAATTGAGTGAGGTTCAAGATGACTATAAAATGGACAGGGCAAAAGGAGAACATAGCACTTCACTAAAATCAGTGATGGAAATTAGAGAATAGGAGACAAAAATAACAAATTAGCAAAATTTAACTGCAATGTCAAGTAAAGTGCCTATTTACATATTCTAAGTAAGTTAATGGGTGTGATTTATTGTATTGGGTTCTAGATCTGCATGTCAGAATATATGTCAAGCCCATTCAAACACACATAGAAAAACAATTGTCTGAGTGGAAAAAGTGATTGTTAAAAAGATGCATGACACATTTAGGAAGAACAGGTTATCTCAAGGCACTGCAGCAGGCTGCAAAACAGAATTTTCAGTTGTAGCAGTTCTTTTATTTCTGTCTTCTCTCTTTTTTATTGTGGCAGTAAAATGCTTTTTAGAAGACAAATGTAGGTGTCCAGTTTTAAAAGGGTTCTTTTTTTAAACAATTAATGCTTAAAGGAGTCTAAGGAGGCACAGGGTAATTTTCTTCTTTAATCCCTTCCCCCATGACTTTTTCTTTAAATATGATGGAACCCTAATCTGTGTTCTTTAAAGTAGAGGTAATGAAATTACAGAAAGGATGTGAAAAGTATCTGCAAAGGTAAGGTAATACTTTCCATTGTGGAAAGCTCAGATATACTGCCTGAAGACACATAATATGAGAAGGTTAAAGAGAATAAATCAATAGGAGGAAAGATTTTATTTTTCTCTTAGGTTTTAGAGATCCTTTTGGCAAAGAGTTACTTAAGTATGCTCAGGTCCATTTAATTCATTGTTGACTTAACTATTTTCAAAGCCTCTGGCATGTCAAATAGATGATTTATCTTATGCAAGCACAATATACTTTTTCAGTCAGTGAGATCATGACTTGCACTTGTAATGCAGAAAGTCCTCGGTTTGATGTTCCCTGCTGAGAGGGTTATTTACGTCTGTGTAGTCGCTGTGTGTTGCACAGTACCACCTCTTACATGGGGCCAAGGGACATGGGCCTTTTTCAGGCATTTCAGCCCAGCTACATCCTGTGACTTGGTGCTAAGCTGACAGATTGAGGCAGCAGAATCGGTCATTTCCCTGAGTGCTTGGCCTGTGCTTGTGGTGTGATGCAGCCTCTCGGGTACTTCTAGCTGTGGTGTTACCTGCAGAGGCACATCTGCTATCCCTGCTCCCTAGCGTGGCCCTGATGCAAGGGATCGCTGCATATCCCTTTACAATGACTTTCAGTCATCTGGTTGATTCTGCAGTGTTGTTTTTCATGTTGTGACTCGAGTACTGTGAGCCTGCTGCTTCTTTGAGAATTGCCATCATTTCAGAACCCCCTTTTCTAGACTAATTTTGTTTTTCTTCAGTCTGTTTTTGTCTCCACCTAAACAGTGAGTTAAGGTCACATTTTAAGCTCAAAGCCCCAGCAGGTCATTGCTGCCTTTCCATTGGTACATTTAGGCATGTTCCCTATTGTGGAATTGCTTCAATCACCAAATCCTGCAGTGGAAGTTGAATTTTGGTATTGACTATCCTAATGGGTTGTCATTTGAGCCTATGACTCTGTGTCTCTACTTCACCCGTCCATTAAAATAGCCATAATGCAAGTGGATATCTCAGCCAAAGAGTTGGAGAGCTGGACAGGAACATAAATCCCCATTAAAACAACTTTTTTTTTCTTTTTTTTTCTGGGACACAATTGTGCTATAACCTTTGCTTAAGGTTACTTTTAGTATTGTATGAATCTCAGAAAATCATGCTTCCAATATCTGTTTCTGAAATCCTGCTAATTCTCAGAAGACTCATGCACATTTGCAGAACTTGTCATTATCCAGATGTTTACCTTTTGGTGGACTCCAGCTGATTCCTACCACGGAAGTAGTCCTGGAGTGCCAACTGGAAGACTCATCTCATTAAATAGTTGATGCATCCCTGAGTGTTACGATCCCATTAAATAGAAATCTCTTTATGGTATCAGGTACACTCTTGGAGAGCATGAATGGCCTTTTGAGTTCTGAGAAGGTACTTCAGAGTTCCAGCCTGCAAGGCTTTGGAGGTCTGTTTTACATTTGCCAGGCAACATGACTTGCTAAATGCACGTAGGTGTGGGGACAGCCTTGATGATTCAGATTTCTAGACCATATACCCAAGTGTCTGACCCCTTCATTGTAGTTGCATCCTGAAACTAGACACTGCAGGGAGTCATCTATAATGTGACTCTGTGTGATGGGTTACCTGAAGCTGAAAGGAGATCTGCTTTCCAGGAACTGCATGCTCTCTGAAACGTGTCCCTGTGGTCAGGAACACTCCACATTCCTGTTAGAGTAATTGTGCGTTGTACATTATGCTTGTCCTTTAATAAGGATCCTTAAAAATCAAAGGGAGGTGAAAATGGGGTGGCACACACATGGCCCTGCAATGTGTAACTGCCATGTAAAGGAGGCAGTAGGGGGGAATTAAATGCTCTTAATTATGATCAGGGATTTGGCAGTTTTATTGATGTTCCAAATGCCTAAAAATCAACTATATCCACCTGCATCTGTTCTTCACAGGAGAATCCCTTCAAGGAAAGGATTGTTGAATCTTTCTCAGAAGATGGAGAAGGGAGCCTCAGCTTCAACGACTTTGTGGACATGTTCTCTGTGCTCAGTGAAATGGCTCCCAGAGAGCTTAAAGCAATCTATGCCTTCAAGATCTATGGTAAAGTATGGGGATGCAGAATGGCTCTCCTGATTTACGTTAACTTAAGGAAATTTTGTTACATGGTCACTTGTGTTTTTAATGAAAATCAAATAAGAGCCCTTCTTGCTCTAAGAACTAATTCTTCATTCTGGTCCAGTCTCTAAGATACTAGTTTGTTTTTAAGCCTACTTTATGCTATGAAGAATGTGATCAAAGTGCTTTCATGTTAAATGTAGTTTCTGAGATTGCTTCTGCCACCAGAAAAAAAGGAAAAACTGAACGATACATATTCATAGCAAGTCCACAGTACAGATAGAGATGCAATTCTCGTATTCTAGGCAGATATTCTGTTTTTTGTGTGTTGTTTGTTTGCTTTTTTTTTTTTAACATCTTCTAACTTAAACTCTCTAGGAGTTTTAGTTTCATGGGAAATAAAGATCTGTCTGGCAAAGCACTAAATGCTTTCAGTTTCATTTAATTTCTTATTACAAAAGGAGGAATCTGCTAATACTGTATCTAAAAAGTATGTTTTCTACTGATTTCTGTATTTCCTAGGCTTTTTATTGAACTGTTCCTATCTTGTGGAATCTAAGCAAATACTAAAATATTAATAAAAATATTATTGTGTGCTAGAAAAATACAATGCTAAGTGCTTCTAGAGAATGCATAATTTTAACTTAAGAGAAAATACTTTGGTTAAAATCAGAAATTCTCTAAAGCTAGCTTTGAGCTTTGTTTGTGTCCTGCTGTGGAAAAGCAAATACCGCATGAAGTGTCACAATGTTAGTATTTTCCCTAAGATGTCAGAGCATAAGACCAAAAGTTAATGGGATTGTTAACTACACTTTTGTACCCCTTTTTGTTTGAAGTAAATGCATCTGAGTTGTTGATGATGTTTTCATTGGTTGTTTTACTGTTTAGATTTTAACACAGATAACTTCATTTGTAAAGCAGACCTGGAAAAAACACTCAATAAGCTGACCCGAGAAGAGCTAACAGCAGAAGAAATCACCCTAGTTTGTGAGAAGGTGATAGAAGAAGCTGATATGGATGGTGATGGAAAACTAGGATTTGCAGATTTTGAAAACATGATTTCCAAAGCACCAGACTTTCTCAGGTATTAGAATTAAGTTAAAAAGATTCTCTTTTTGCATATTTCTTTTGATTTTTATTGCTTAGTTTCTTCCTAATGCTCTCTAGACAATACCCAGTTATCTTAAAGTAGAATTTTTCTTCTTGTGTATTTCATATTTAAAAAGACCTTTTGAAAATAACAAAGATTTTATTTTTTTATATATTAACTATTTGTATAATGCATTATTAAGACTATTACGTAAATAATACAAGAATAGACTTTCTTAAAGAAAATTATGCTAAAACAACCAACAAAACAAGATAGTCCCAGACTGGGAGTTCAGAATCCACTGGCAGAACAGGCTGAAGTGAAAATCTGTCTGACTTCTCCCTAGACTCACTGAATTCTTTAGTCTATACCATTTATATCTAATAGTAAATGCTTTCTGTTAACTTGAAAAACTTGTGGGTTTTTTTTACCCTTGTTCTTTGTTCAGACACATAGTTGTAAAGTTGGTAGTGTCTAGACCAACAATAGTTTGTCTAATGATAATCGATAATAACAGACAAGTTCTAACATCTGGGAAGATGAATAATTCCAGAATTATGAGGATTGCAAGCAAGTAGACAGTGTGCTAACTAGCTTTTTGGGGTGGGCATGGGAAATGTAGAGGTTAGTTACTATGAACTTGTATCTCTTGATTAATTGGCTGAAATTTAAGCAGAAATTTTCATTCAGGTTTTTGCTGTGGTAGGGCACTAGTCCTGTCTCACCTGATTTTCTGGTGTCTGATGAAGTATGGAAATGCTTTGCAACCTTTCTATCAGATGGAACACGTCGAGACTCTCCTTTTATGCGTCATCGCTTTGCATGAAACACGTAGAAACTTAATTATCTTTCAGTCAAATTTTGTAGTCTGCCAAATGATTCTGAAGTTACTGTAAAGGAGGATTAAAAAACTCAGTGAATGAATAAATTTTATTTCCATAGGAAGTAAGTCTTAGATTATGGTAGAATTAAGATTGATCAAAATTTGTCATCATAATCTTAATGTTAATGGCAATTTGCAGCTTTTAAGGGTCCTGCAGAACACAGAGCAGTTTGTTATTTCTTCAGTAAATGAAATCTCTGAGGAAAGACATATTGTAACAAAGTGATTCTACTAATAAAGTGTGGAGGTCTGGTCCCTGTGAACCCTGGGAAGCATGGCTGAAGAGTCTCACTGACAAAGAAGCAATTCAAAAGTAGATGCTGTAAAGTAAATGTGAATGTCTTTTATTCATTGGAAGCATACCAGGAATTCCTTGACTAGTCAAGTGTATTAGCAGAAACTCTTTTGGAACAAGATACATATTGCCATTATGCAGAGGCTTTGCTGAGTAGGTACTCTAATTTTTCATTTACATATATTTCTAGGTTAAGTATTTTCTTTACATCCATTTAGAAACTGCTGGGGTCAGCTAGTTTCCTTTAATCCAGTGAAGGCTGCGATGTGCCTGCCAATCTTGTAGAGAGCTCGGATCAAACGTGAAGGATTGAGGAGAAGCCTGAAGACTCAGCAGAAGCTGTAGTTTCAGAGGTTGCCTGTGCCATGACTGACTTCACTGCTGTGCTGCAGAGGTTCACGAACTGCTGACTGTGAATGCTGTGGAACCCAGTCATTTCCTGAGAAAGGTGCAGAGGGGAATTTTTGCTGTGGTAGCCATTGAAACAACTCCTGTAAGCAGCATAGTGCCTTCTGCAGAGGCTTTGCTGTTGCTCTCCCTCCAACAGAGCATGCCCAACTAGAGCGGAGAGTGGACAGAACCAGTACTTCAGCCTTCTCGCTTCTGTCCCAGTACATTTGGGAGCTTAGGACCCTGTCTTGTTTGTGGAGCTGGGTTTGCAGTGTTTAAGAACTGTCCTTTTCTCAAACTGAGTTCTGAACTTCCAGCCAAATCCTAGGGTGTTGTTGTTGTTTGGTGTTTTTTTTTTGTTTTTTTTTTTTTTTTTTTAAACAAATTACCATTAGAAATCATTGTATTAAAGTTGCCTCTACAAATGCCAAGTGGCTTGTATATGTAGTGCTCAAGTACAACTGAAAGAACAATTTTGCCTAAGTATTGCCTCCATTTTCCTAACATAAAATCCATTTGCTTATTGATTGATTTCAATTATGTCATAGCAGTCCCACCTGAATTTATCTCCAGCTCCATTTACAGCTATTAGTTCTCTTAATTTTCTATGTCTTTAGCTGTAATGATTCTCTTAAGCGATAACCATAGCTGGATGCAGCTGTATTCAAGACAGAGGGGGCAGTTTTATCATGTAATATAACACAGAACACGCAAATCACAGGAAGTGTCTTAAAGTGGATCAACAACCCTATATGCCCATGATAAACTTCTGTCTTATGAAACTATCAAACTTATGAACTATATTAATTTTGTAAAGGGCTAGGAAAGCATATTTTTCATAGCTATATAATCTTCAGCAAGTGCATAGAAGAAATACTAGCCCCTTAGTGTCCAGATACAGCTCTCATTTCACCTGTGTTTGTATATCTCCACTTTTTGTACCCAACTGGATGCATTCCAGATTTTAATTTCAAGAAAGCCTAAGTGTTCAGATATATGGCAAGTCTGAAAGTTAGACACCAGGGAACAAAAGCAGTGGAGGCTTTTGAGAATTATTGCCAATGAGCAATCAACGTGGTGGGCAGCTGAGGTTTACAGAGGGTTTCTCTTGAGGCTACGCGCAGTCAAGTTTCTGAATCTTTTATTCCAGAACACACGTTGTCACCTAGTATCTGATCCTTTTGAAAATGTTGACTGATTTACAGACCTTAACACTCCTATTGTCCGCATAAAATTAATAAGAAAACAGGTAGTCTTTACCTCATTTATGGGAAACTTTTGGAGGATAGATTGCTATAACAATGCATATTCCCTTTTGAGGTAGTTGCTGCATAAGATCTATATGGACTTTTTAAACCTGGCATACTATTATGAATGCTTAATATATACAACAGGCATTAATTTTAGCACCATGATCCAGGTCTATGATGAGACATATGATGATCCAGATCTATGATGAGCTGAAGTTCATCTACTGCACAGAGTGATCTTTTTTCCCTTTTCGTTTGTTTCCAAAACTTCTGCTTAATGGTCCTGTGTAGGTTTAATCTTCTGCAGACCACCTTTGTGAACTTTGTATTGCTGTCAAATAAATGAAGATGCAGTGAAGTCTTCCTTGATTTTCACTAGTGCTGTTGAGGATTTTAAAATTATGTTTATTGTTTTTATTTGTAAAGACTAAAAGAAAATTCTACTAGTCATTGGCCAGGACTGCAGGCATGCACATTGTTGGCTCTTTTCCCAAAAGATTCAAGGAGCTGGAAATGATAGTGACAGTTGCTAGTTCAGAAAATTTTATCCCATTAGGTTTGTTTCACTAAAAATTCTTATTATTAAAAAGGTACTTGTAGTTTAATGGAAGTATTAGCACTCTGAGCTGGCCCTAGCTAAGTGTTCTGTTCTACAAGACTGGTTCTGTTTTCCCCAGGAAATTATTGTATAAATCACCCTGGAAGTTTAAGTTTATTTGAAGGCCTGGTGGTCAAGCATGCTGTAACAACTGGAAGTGGAATTTGAGAAGAACATGACATTAATGCCCAGGGGCTGCCAAAACTAGATGGAGAAACAGGTGATGAAACCAAAAGCAGTCGTGGCTGGAGGTGCGCTGTTCCCCACACCTTCCTGGCCTTCACCCACAGAACACCTGACACTGACTGGAGTCCTGCCCGGAGCGGAAGAAACACAGGATACGTCACAGGAGTCTGCAGCCCGTGAGACCTGTCCCAAAATACAGCTTATCTAGTTCTGAAGAACTAAAATTAAACCTATTGAAAAACTGGGAAGATGTACTGAGGAGAGAAAAAAAAAAAAAAATCAGCGGCAGGGAATAATATCATTGTTAGTATTTTCTACAGCACATTTCAGCTGAACCTCCAAAGGGCAAAATAATACTGTTTGCTAAGAGTGCAAATTATTTCCCTGAAGATTTTCAGCTTTCTGTAGAAAACTCACTCATCCATCTTTTTATTTATCTTTTTTTTTTAAATCTGTCTTTTTCAGTGATGTGGATCTGGGTAGATTTTTTTTCTGTATAATAGCTAAAACATGCTCATGAAGAGATTATTTTAGATGCAACATATTTTCCTATTGACAGACTAATCAAAACTTCCTTTTTTTCGAGGAAGCATTCTGACTTAACCAACCTTGTGTATGGCTATACATCTCAATGCTCAATCAGAGCTAAAGACCGTTTCATTATAATTTCTAATTCACAGCCCAGTAGTTTGCACCTAGGGACTGTGCTTTGGAGGAAAATCTGGAAATCAGATTTGCTAAAATTTTAAGTATTAGATCTGCTTCTTTGAAAGCTTTTATTTGAAAGTTTTCACTTATTTAAAAACAGCCATTGTTCATCCTATATCATTCTGTTATCAATTCATTCTTTGACAATAGAACTTACTACTACATTCTGTGGGAAGGTTGATCATGCTTCTTGCAGTGAATTTTAACAGATTTCAGAATACACATCATCTTGAAATGCTTCACTCTAAATGAAAATAGGCTTCAGTATCTTTCATCCTTTTCCAAAAAATTCTTTCTGGGATAAAGGACAATTTTGAACAGAATTTCAGATTCATTGCCTACCACCTTCCTTTGTGTACTGTAAGGAAAATATTCTGTGTAATGATGCATGTGTTTATATTTCTTAATCCTTTTGTTTTTCTTTTCTTTACAGTACTTTCCACATAAGAATCTGAAGTTATTTCTGTGAGCCAGTGTTATCAGAAATGACTTGCTTGTCCGGCCTTTCTGAATCTCAGGCACTTTGGGGGCTGTTGTCCTCTGTTATGGCTTCTTAGAACTCATCAAAAGGTACTGAAATAATTCTGGTCCATCAAGAGTCAAGAAGCTTCGTTTGATCTGCGAGAGACACATGGAGCAGTGATGTTTCTAACTCTGCTGTTGGCCAAGCACTTGGGCAAAGATGGTTGGTTCTTGGGTTGTAGGGTTTTTTTAACAGGCAGAACCACAATATTATTAAAGGTATTTCCACATAGTTTTTATACTTATGAATATTTAATACTGCTCTTAAAAGCAAAAAAAAAAAAAACAGAAAGGTTGGCTTTGGTGACTTTTTCCAACTGATTTTGAAAGAAAGCAAGGGCCTTAACTAATGAGATGCCTCTATCACTGTGTTCTACAGCTGGGGATCTTGCATGGAAATAACCTTAGGTGAAAGAACTGCAGTCAGATCAAGTTCCCAGTGTTGAAGACGACCACATCCCAGGTTTGCGTTTCAGTCCCTGAAATGGCAGTTGCTGGGTTTGGTGCTTACCTTCAACCACTATTTTATGGACTGTCATGTCCTTATAAAACTTTGCCTTTTGTATATGATTTGCATACATGATTCATTTCTTCCCCCAAACTTGAAACCGTTTCCTTACTCTCAAAGGAGGTCTTGCCTTTTCCCCATACTCTGGGCTCGTAATGTATGGAAGAATATGATCGTCTGTAACCCATGAAGAAGTTCAAGAAGCACAGCACTACTACCAAGGACGTAAAAAGACCTTTTCTTTCTAAACCAGCTATGCAATCTTTCCCATAAAATGCATGAATGCAGCTCTGTATTTTTCTTCCCTTTCCAGCTGGAAATCAGCTATGTATTTTGTTTTTAATTCCAGTATTGTTTAGGTACTGGGGCCTGAAGACAATCATACGTGTATTACTGTTCTAACAGTCAATAGAAGGGCTCTGTCACTTACATGGCTTCTGTATCAAATTCATCACTATTAAAACTTTTGATGGATTTTACCTTGCTCTGAGAATTTTTGTGCTAAGCCTGTGTTAATTTCCATTCTAGTCATTATTCCAGTTATTATAATGTTAAACCTTTCAAGGACTGAAATGTGTTATCCTTACTGAAATGCATATTGAAGTGGAGAAATGTTTTTTTTGTCATTTCTGCAAGGAAGATGTTTACTTAAGGAACATCTAAGATACGGTCAGCTTGCAGGGTATCTTGCTCCTCAAATCTACAGAGGGTAAGAAATATTTGTTTAGGAGTGCAGCTTTACACAAGGAGACTCAATGGACATGTTGTATAGTCAAGGATTGACTGTTCCCTAAGATAACATAATGAAGTTGAAACTTGTATGTTGGAAATAACATTTTATTTTGTATTTATCAAAGTGATCACTTTTTTTGTCAGTGTTTTTTTTTTTTTTTTACAGCATTTTAATTCTTTTAGTGGTTTCTGTTTGGTTAAAGCTAACATAAATTAATCCTTTGAATGAAGAGATTCAGCCTCAGTTGTTTACATTTCAAATAGGTTAAGTCAGATGATTGGTTAATTCAAGCAGTTTGGAAGATATAGGCATTAAGAGAGAATGTGTTAAAATACTTTCTATTAATCAAAATGTCAACCTGGTAGCTTTTTGTTTCTTTCAAGACAAATTCTTTGAAACCTTATAGAGGAATGTTTGCCTGTCACTATTAACGTATTGTAAAATACCAGGTTGCAAGATTCTGTATCAGACTATTCAAACAAGAAGGATTTGGTGCTCGTCAGGCAGGCAATTCCCTTCCTCAGCCTTCCTTTTCTATTTTTTAAAGTTGGTGTTGGGTAAAGGTCTTCCTCCTCTTGCTGACCTTGTGCGTTGTTCCACAGTTAGGTCGTTGTCCCCTCAGGTGCCTTGGAAAATATCCCCGTCCCGTGTGTTTCCTTAGGTTTCCAGCCGTCCTCCTCCACAGGATCAGCTTTGGCTTGCAGGCTGATGGAGCCGAGCTACAGGACATCAGGAGCATCCTGTGAAGGAGTCTTCCCGTCTCCCTTACAGGAGAGCTCTCACAGAATACGGCAGAGGCAGATTTAGGCACTATCCTCACTCTATTTCTCTGCCCTAAATTTATCTCCTCTCATGAAAACTGTAGCAATATAGTGTGTTGGTGGAGTTTGAGATACACAAATTCTGAGTACATCTAGCAAAAATTAGTCCTGCTTACTGGTATATACCATATGAGGGCAAAGATTAAGGGGTAGATTCTGAAATAAGCTTTATATTTTCAGTTTCTTAGAAGTGGATGATTTTCTTACTATGGAAACTTCTTTTATGGGAAGTGTTGAGTGAACTGAGTGCAGTATGATGTCTTCCAAATTTAAATAATATTATGAGGTAAAATAACAGCAAGCTGTCTGTTTCTGCTCTTAGATTATTGGCAGGATCTTGTTAATTCACTAATGTTTGCTTGATCAGGCTTACTTATTGGAAAGCAGCTCGCAGGCAGTCTAGAACCTGAAACAGTAGAAGAGGTTTAGATTTAAAAACCATTCAGCTTTGGCTTTAAAAGCAAGGCTATAGACATTAATTATTGCAAAAAGTTATCTTGAATGTGCTTGAACATTTCTATATTTGCCCTCAAAAAGAGGCAAAGGAAAAGGAATATTATTCTATAATGCTTCTAGTAAAATGGCTATGTGCTGTCTCTAGCTTATGGAAACTTTATGGAAATTGAAAGAGAGGGACAGACTTCTGCCCATGGACTAGTTATTGCCCCATCCATGTTTTGGGCACAAAGGATACAGCGTCACAAGGTGGCACCGTAGCATCATTTCATGTCCCAGCTTTGGGTTCCCTGGGAGGAACTGCTGCCACGCATGGAGAGAGAGAAATGGTTGCTTAAATGCTGGCTAAAGAGAACAGATATTTGTACAGAAAGTTGCCTTTTTGATCAAATAAATGTTATGGTTTTAAGTAGAAATGGGCAAAACAAAATGCTTTTGAAACAGATTCATGAAAACACAATGATTTTATGGAATAATTTGTCTACATGAGAGTGTCTTTTCTTATTACACATGCTGGTTGGGTTGTGACCCTGTGTGACCCAGTAAAAGGTTTTTCTGCTTTATAATATTTCACATTCTCTCATATGCAGATATTCTGTTTTTTTATACATATTTTTCTTGTGTTATGTTGTTCATCTCAGTAATATCTGATACTGTATAATTTATATGAGACAATAAATATCTGATGGAATAGCAGGTTTCACTGATGTCAAGCTGATGGAAGGCCTTGTATGTGACCGTGTCTCTCTCTTTAGTAAGATAAATCTGTTCCAGTATTTGCTGTTTTTATTACTGGTTACTGAAAATGTCCAAGAAAAACTCTAAAAATAATGTATTTTAAAAATTAAGGAAATAGGGGGTTTGCTGCAGAAAATAAGAAAAAAAGATATTCTAGAGATCTGAGTAGATTCATATTATATTCTGAAACAACCAAATGTAAAGTAAGCTAGAGGTAGAGTTATCAATACAAATGTAGAATGGGAAATACTATACTTGCCAGCACCAGAGAACCATAATAAGTCAATTTGGGCTGAAATAACAGCAGGATTAGAAAAAGCTTATGATATTATTGCACAATACTCCTCAGCTGGGACAGACAGTGGAATGAAATTTGATGAGGAAGGCATTAAAATATAATAAAATTATGATTGTTGATGTCCTTAGAAAGATGTTTGCTTGAGACAGAAGTGAAGGGCATAGTGAACAGATGTTCTACCTTTTTCTCTGTATCATTTTGCAGTTATGGGTGTCTTGCAGAGATGTTAATGACACAGAGCCACTGTCAAATTCCCTGGTGGGGAAAAGGAGGAGACTGTTCTTGGTGGAATTAAGAGATTTGCATTACACAGGAAAGTGCCTTTGTTTAGCTGCCACTCCTGCCATCTTTGTCTCTGAAGGAACTTAGGCAGTCTGAGCTCCAAATGAAAATTGTCTACTGCCCTTTTCTTTGGACACTCTCTCTATCTGCAAGACCAGTGAAAAACTATGTTAGCTTCAAGAGCTTGGCTAAGTTGCATTTTTCCCTGCTTGTTTTCTCAGTTAAGGTTTGCTGTGGTCCAAATACTTCCAACACAGGTCTATCTATTCTTCTTGTTATATCTATTTTGCTTGTAGTTACAGTATTGCCTGCGCTGATACACTCTTTGCCCAAAATTAAAGAAAATCCACAAACAAAATCAAAAGAAATAAAACAAAGAAAAAGAAAGAAAAGAAATTCTGCTGTAGCACCAAGGAAGTAGATATTTCATATATGTGTATTTTTGATATGTAAACATGTTGGGATTGACCTGGACTCTCTTCATAAAAAATGTGTTACTACATCATTTAATACATGTCTAGATATTCTGTGTTTGGAGCTTTGATTGTTTCTAGGTGCAACTTTACAATTCTGTGAATCATAATGGAGGGTTTTACAGCCTCACACAAGTCCCTAGTTAAGTATGCCTTAGGTCTGGAGAATGGTACGGTAACATCTTATTTATTCTAATCTTAGGCAGAGGCGTTTGTGCAAGATGTTCCAGTCTGCAGCTGGAACAGGGGAATCTCTATGAGATCAGCCTCAAGATCCTGTTCAGTAGCAAATGGAAGGAGGAGATACAGGGACATATTCTGCAGTGCTTACTGAAATGGATGGCCTTTAGCTTACGCAAGTAGTTAAGGATGGATCTGTTAACTGGCAGGTAGGCTTGTTTAAGGCAGGAATGTGTCTCCAGTCTGTTCTTCTTGGGCTGCTGAGCAAAGGAGTTTTGTTTTTGTATTCTATATGTTGCCTTTTTATTCCTTTCATTACAGAAAATTATCTGACCATTTAGGAATTACAATTTTAATTTATAGTTCTTAAATAAGAACTATCACGGAGATGGCGACCTGTATGTAGGACACTGTTTCCCTCCAAATTTGTTACAATTTTTGTTCCCTCCAAATTATGACAGAATGACGGTGTTACGAGCTTCGCAGGTCGCATTTATTGCACTGCTTTAAACTTAGGCTTTCTGCAGAATTTGCTGGTAAAAGTTCCTAATGGGATGCCTCAGTCCTACAAGGCTCATTTGCAAGATTTTTTTCATTTCCAGTTATCTTCTATAGTTGAAATAATGGAACACAAATAAAGGAATCATTGGAGTCTGAAGAACTTCATATTTTGAGGTCCATTCCTTCTTCCAAGGAAATTCAAAAAAATTAAATACTGGGTTATTAATGCAAAATATCCAGCCTGAATTGCTTGGAGTTACTTGTTTTTCTCCCTCTGATAGTTCTGTAGTAGCCAGATATCCCTTAGGTCCTGATCTCAAGAACAGGATGGCTTCCGTTCAGCTCAGCAGGCAGGCTTTGGATCATGTCCTTAAATAATTTGCTCTGTTCAATGGTATGGAATGCATAAACAACAAAGCCTGCAGATAATAAATTATTTCTGAAGAACTATTAATAAGCAGGCACTGTTGGATATGGAAAACAGATTTGCTACAAGTATTTTTATTCTGTCATGCTTTATGAGATAATACGCAAAATGAAAGAAAATAGTCCAGATTCATACAGCAGATGAGTTGGGAGAATGTTTGATGATAGAAGATAGAAGAAGTAAAGTAAACATATCTAACAATGTTGATGTAGTAGGTTTCTCCAAGTCTGAGAAATTGTAATGGTTTTGAAGTCTGTTAGAGTTGGTAAATCAGGCCTTATTTGGGTAATACAAAAATAAATGTTCTGTGGCACGGCTGCTGTTCCAGGGATGAGGATTTTCAGGTTCAGCTGGAGTCTTGGAGTCCACAGCTTCAGTCAAGTTTTTGTTGATACATAAGACATCTTGGGGAGGGAGAGGAAAGTGAAAGCAAATCTGATCAACAAGCCCTTTGGTGTAAAATAAAAATTGGAAAGAAGAATTTCTGAACAGCTTGTAAAACTGAAATTTCAGAGTTCTGCAGTGTTCTATACTAGGTACAGCAAGCACTTGCAAGCATCTTTTCTGTGACCACTCCAGACTTAATTATGTTCAGTTCTGGAAAAGAAATTAACCTTTGTTGAGAACATTTTCTCTAATTCCCTGTGTAACTGTAATCAAGCGTATTATTTTATTAGGTCATCAACTGAATTTTTGAATCCTCCTCTTTTACAAAGCCTCTGGACTGCAGACCTTCCTGCTGACCCGCTTTCATATATGCAGCCAATAACCAGGCAGGAATCATGGAGCACAGAGAGGAACGTTTTCTTTTACACAGTGAATTGGCCTCCAGTGAGCAGTGAACACCAGGCAGGAGGGTACCCTGGAGTACTAAAGGATGGGCACATCTGTGCATCCTTAGTGCACAGTCTTCAGTTAGTCCCTCCATCACAAATGAGGAGGATTCCTTCTGCAGTAAAGGTATATTTTTTTTCTGCATCCTAACTTACCTGTTTAGGTGTGCAGTTAGCTGGTTAGTCATGCTGGTTTAAAATGCTGCATTGAGGCAGCCACCAGGCTGATGATCCAATACGGTACTGTTTGTGCTAGACAGTACCATTATCTGTGGCAAGGAGATAATTTTCTTGAGAAGGCTGAGGTTTGCCCCTACATCCCTCTGCCTGAGGCATTTCATGAATTTTAGTAAAGCCAGAATAAATATTTTGAGTGGTATCTTCATCTGTCAAGTAAGCCATCCTTATAAGTAAACTTGGAATTCTTATATCCATTTGAAATATCCATTTTGAATCCATTATATCTATTTGAAAATGTGAATGCCTCATGTGAAGGTTTACTCATGTGTCTCGTGTATTTTTAGTCAGAGGACTGATGTAAGTCAGTAAGTTTGGCTTTATGTTTTTCAGGCTTGCCAGGAATTTTGGGTCTTATTTTGCTTGCACAGGTGCACGTTAGGACCACTGTACTCAATCAGTTTTCATCAGTCTTCAGTCCAGATGTGTCAAAGAAGCAGACTAATTATTGAGGTATGTATAGTACATTCTCATTATTGCTTGTTTTCTGCTTATTTTGTTTATTTTCAGTAGAGAGCTGGTATCCCACAGATCTGCTGTATTAGCCTTAAGAACTCAAGTGCATTGAAAAGGTAGGGGAAAGCAGGGTAAATTAAGCCTATTACTTGAGAAGAGGATGACATCTTGACTTCCTTGGCTAAGTAAAATGAAGCTGAGAGGTTTGTGAATCCTGTGATAAAACTCAGGATTTAACTGAATGGCCTGAGTTTTAAAATCTACATTTTTTTTTTTCCCCACCTTTCCCTCTCCTATCTACCTTACTTAAGATACAAAGAAGTTGAAATTTTTGAATTGGGAGCTAATCTACTGATAAGGAATCTATTCATTTACAAATAAGTGTGACTCTCTCTGAGTTTTAAGCTTTGATTCTTCTCTGTTTTATTTCCTGCTGCAAAGGGGTAAATGATTAAGTGTACGCAGAAGAAAGTCAAGGGCACTTTCCTGATCATCTTACTTACAGATTTATTTTGCCCCTAACTAGGACCTTCAGTGACCTCTGTGACTGCTGCTGCAGCCAATTTCTGAAATCCATTTCAGCTTAGAAAGTCATCATAGGGACAGGAGAAGACAATTGTGATGATAATTTTTAATCAAGATTTTCAGATGACATCTTTGTCTTGAGTGGGATTTACTTTCTATTTCACAAGTTCCTCTTTTACTGTTTCTTTTCATTGTAGCATGGCAGTGGTGATGTTGCTGGCTGTATGCTACTCATCTATCTTCTTGAATTCATGAACTAATTTAGACCCTTATTTAATTCAGTTTAATGGCTCACCATACAGTTCTATTTTTTTCAGTGTTATCAGCATTGATTTATAGCCACTTGTGATATGTAGCAGTGATTTTTCATTTGACTGTTTTGGATTTTTCAGCTAGAAGCTTAAAGAGTGCATAAAAAATACTTGTTTAAAAGCATAGAAGAAGTTTTAGTTAAGTTTTAATAACCACTAAGAAAGAGAATGAAAGTTTGGCCTGATGTGCCCTTGAACAAGCATCGCCAGTAAAAGTAAATGGAACAGAATAAAAATATTAGTGCTTCCAGCTATAATGTGCTAACTTTGTGAGGTTAGGTCATCGGCAGACGTTTGCAGACTCATGGATTTGTTCTAACCCATTCTTCCTGTATGTGTCTGTTGCCACTAAACACAGCGGTGGTTACTGACACCGGGTAGAATATTTTTCTGCAGGTTGTGGCCAGTAGTGGCTGCAGGGGGTTGCTGAGTCCTGGTGCTTGCTCTGGCATTCTGCCCTTTGGAGGGAGATCTCACCAACTGGCACAATCTTTGTGTGAGCACCTGCACTGGTTTCCGTGCCACTAGCATTTTGCAGATGTAGGTTACTCCTTATTTTCCAAGCTCTGCTTGGAAAACTTTCATTATCACTTGGTGCCTGATAGTAAGCTCAGAGCAAGAATGAATGCCAGGTAAAAAAAAACAAAGCTGCAAAGCTCAGTGAAGAGTCAAAGACAACATGCTGCAGCAACTGACAGCTATAAAAACTGTGAGGAAGGCTGAGTATATTGAAGACAAAAAGCACTATTGATGGAAATTTCTAATACTTGAATTCAAAACCAGTTACACCTTTTCAGAAAGCGCTAGGTTTGTCACACTTTGCCCAATAATAACAGTTGGGAGTGCTTGGAGGATGTAAATTCTAACAGAATCTAATGGATAGAAGCAAAACAACATCTTTAGCTTCTCATAATCAGCCTATATGTGAAATAAAAGGATTAAAGGTTCTATACAAGAAGGATAATACATTTTTTAAAAGTGTATATAATTTATTTCTCATTTAAATGATACATTTAGTTCTAAGTCAAGTATGAATGACTGCTCTCCAGCCATCCAAATGAAATTTTTGAATAAATATCCAAATAAACTTAAGTTCAAAGAACCTGATTCTTCTTTGATTCTCACAAGGTTATTTTAGAATTAAACTCAGGTAGTTGAGTTTAGCTATGCCAAAAAGATTATAATCAAACTAAAGATTTTGTTTTGATTGAAAAATACAGTACTGAAAAGGTTTAATATCTGGATAATAACCAGATATCAATGTTTCAGATTGCATATAAATGCTACTTTAAAGTTAACAGTACCTAAGTATATTATTAGCATTTCTACAATCATTTGTACTCTGAGCCCCTTATCAGGATTTCATTGTGTTAGGTCCTGCACAAAGACAGAACAAAATCCCAGCTCCTGCCTCAGAGGATTTTACAACCTGAGATAATGAAGAACACCACAAGGTCAGTCAAAATGATGAAGGAGTAGAAATTCATATATTCTAGTAACTGAAGTTTTTGTAGTATAGAATATATTGTTTCATTTGTAAGGTTGTAGGTTCAATAATAGTTTTTCATTCCTGTTGTTTGTATGTTGAAAAGTAGCCAGTGCCACAGAAAAAACTGAAAGCAGTGTTTCCATTAGTGCTGTACACACTCAGAAAAAGAAAAATCATGTGGCTGATCCACATAAAAGGTATCTTGCTCCTTACAGCTTGAAATAATCCATCAGAGAAGACTGAAGGTTGTTGCCTTCTCCAAAGTATGAAGCTCCTCCAGACCATGTATTCTTGCTGATGAGCCTGGGATTCTTGCTCATTTTGGGATTTGGCCCTAAAGTTGCATAGTTTGAGGTAATGAAAACTGAGCTTGAGAGAGCTCTCTCAACTGAGGCTCTGTTTTCCTGATTAACAGCAGTAGTGGTGAAATTGCTTTTTAGTGATTGTGTTTATTTTGATAGTCAAGAGGCATTGTTTTTTTTCTCGTTGATGAAATTATTAAAAGGATGAATTTGTGCTTGTGTATCTTTCCGTGATCCATGAAATTAAGTAAATATAGCATTCCATCTTCATGATTTATTCTTCCTGTCGGTAAAAAAAAATCTTCTTCGCTTATCCATCTGCCAACAAATAAAGGGAGAAAAATGTAATTAGGGAGGTTAAAAAAAAAAAAAAACAAAAAACCACCATTTCCCAAACCACTGAAAGAACAGGCTTGATCCAGCTGCCTGTTGCAGTCCATCCTGTTGTATTGCCTTTGAGAAGCTACAGGATATCTGAGGCATCCAAAAGGGGCTGACAGCTACTTTAGAAGTTGAGAGCCCAAAACTCTTTCAGATCAGCAGTGAGAAGCTACAGAGGATGCCCTGTGGCACCTCAGACAGCTCTAAATGCCTGAGTTTAGGCAGCTGAATAAAATCCTCTACATCTTGGAGAACCTGCTTATGTATAGTATTGATCTGTGGCAAACATGGAGTCAGTGATTCAGATGCAGCTCTATCAGGTGTTGACATTTAAATGTTCTTTAAGGTACTGATAATGCTGGAGATAGAAAATGTATAATACACACTTTCTATAGTTATCCCCCAGGCATCCCACACCTTTTGAGCACTGCTCACATTGTGCAGTTACTAGCACATTGTCTACTGGTCTGAAGTGTCTTTCTGACATCTATTCTTCTCTGTGAAAACATGTCACAGCTGAAAAGCTAGCCTCATAAAATTCATGCTATCTTTGGTCTGTAAGAATATCGGTTTCTTTAATTTAATATACCTTTGCTTACATATTTTCTTATATTTTTTCGTACATATTTACTACCATGCTAAATTTCCAGAAATGTTTTGTTCATCCAGACACTACCTTTTCCTGTAGGCATCAAGGATAATTTTTGTGATCTTTTGTCATGATTTATTCCTTTTAATCAATGTAGTTCCATATAAAAACCTAGTGTTTTTTGGCTTATAGCGGTTATTTGTTTTATTAACAACCTCTGGTTTGTATTTGTTCAGATAATTCCAAATAGCAAACAGCAACTTTTTTTGGTAAGACAAACCCTAACTGCTCCCTACTTTATTATTTATCTTTGATTTGACTCCTTTTACAAAATTGAGGAGTTTTATCTGTGGTGGGAATTGGCCTTGATGGTGAACCCCTGA
Source organism: Nothocercus julius (assembly GCA_013398735.1). Taxonomy (NCBI): domain Eukaryota; kingdom Metazoa; phylum Chordata; class Aves; order Tinamiformes; family Tinamidae; genus Nothocercus; species Nothocercus julius. Next base: position 1,361,725 of record VZSV01000137.1, read on the forward strand.
GGAAAATCTTAGGGATCTTTTCATATGAATTTTCAGCATACATCTGATTATAATTAACAATAGCTGGCATTAAGGAAGGAACTATGGATTCTCTCTGAAACCTGAAAGACTTCCACCATTCAGTAGGAGTCTGCTCATAAACAGCGCTCACGTTATCAAAGCCAGATTTCATCTTCTCAATCTGCCCATACATTCTGTGTGTCAGCGATTCATACGAGACTTTCTCCTCAGATTTTCTGAGGCCTTCGCTGCAGTGGAGGGAGGTTTCATAGGTTGTAAGTTGCTGTTCTGAGCTTTGGGACTCTGTGGTGATTCTTGCTTTGTTGGGCAACTTCGGAGTGAATGTAGCTTGCAGAGAAGCAGGAGAATTTAACGTCAACTTTGTCTCTGGAGCACTTGCTAGAGGAAGAGTTAGGGAATGGAGAGTCTGACTATGAAGAAACGAGTGCTTTTTGCAGTGCTGCAGCTGAAGTTCAGCATACACAGTTTCTGGAGGAGATGGCTTTAGAAGATGGCTATTTTGGGTACGTGTACATTCAGTTTGCTTGATCATAGCATAAACCGTGCTTATCTGTGTGCTATGTTTCCACTGAGTATCGCTTGCTAAGGAGGCACAATTTTCAGGGAGTTCCTCTGCGCGTGGCTCCCACGTGACGGCTGCGTCGGCGAGCCGGCCTTTGTTGAGCTCGGCGTACACAACGTCCTCTTGGCCGTCGGCATTGCACGGGAAGGCCTCACATGGGAGCAGGCGGCTCCTGGCTGGCAGTGGCGGAGCGATGGCAGCATCCTGAAGCAGTGGGAAGGAATAGGAAGGAAAGAAGGAATTGTTATCCATGTCAAATATGTAAAATGCAAGATGTTAACAGTCTTTGAGATAGGTTTGGTGTTAGTTACTTCCATACAATGACTAGGAAATGTTAAGTACTTTATAAATCTTGCAGCCTTTACTATGTCCTTGCTCAGCTCAAATGAGTACCAAGTCCATGGGGGTCATGATTTGATTGATAAAGGTGGTATCTGAGATTATCAGAAGAACTCAGAAGATGTAGTTCATTCATATAAGAGAATAAGTATGGGGAAGTTGTCTGCTCTGTTTTTTAAATTTCCAGTAAAAAGATTTCTGTTGATGGCTTGGAGTCACTTTTCTGGAACTGCTGCTTTGTAGCTCTTTATTAGGTTTGTGCTGAGTGATATCAGCAGTTTTGCAGTAGATTTTGGATATAAAACCAGACATAATATAGAGCTATAGAAACAAATATTCTAGCCTGGATTAGGAATTACCTGACCCAGTGAAAGACTGTTACCTCTTCTAATGCTGAGGCCTAAATTTAAGCAGTACAAGATTGCATGGGGCAATTCTTCTGTGACAAATCACATTGCAAACTAATTGGTATTGTGTTCACAGTCATGCCTAGGTCTTTCAGAGTCACTGATTTCCTATTAACCTCCTTGAAAGACAGGATATATGCCCCAAAATGTTAATTGTTAATTCTTCCTCAGCAGAATGTTCGAATAAGGCCTGTTAACTTCCTCCCATCCGTGTAGCTGACGGCCGGCTGAGTTTAGGTGCTTTACAGACTTCAGGAAGACCTCGTAAGAGCCCTGGCATTTAGGCCTCTAAGTGTGTCGATTTTCCCACTTTACAGATGGAAAGGACTGAGACAGAAAGTTTAGTCATTCACCCAAACTAACGTGTAAGCTCAGGCTTACTTCTAACCCAGTGCTGAAATTATAATGAAATTATAGTCTTGGGCCTGAATTGCAACAAAGCTGCATTGTAGCTGTAACACATGACAAATTTTGTGCGCTGAAACTGTTAAAATTACCTCTGGCAGAAAATAATTTCAAATATGATGCTGTACAATCAAAACCACATATCTCTGTCACATCACTGAATTGTCATGAGGTATATGGTGGTACTAAACCACTATACTGCTACTGACACCAGTTAACTGAGAAATACTTTCCTCTTTCACAGATCTCAGCAGCTATTTATTAAATTTCCATTTTACGTAAGTTGTACCTCAGCATCCTGCGAATGATCTTGAAATGTTGTTCTTGATCTTGAAGAGAAATCTAGAAGTTTTTCACTGTAATCAGAATTGCTGTGGGTGCCACCCACTGGTACTGTGGCTGTTGAGTTGCCAGACATTTTCTTTGGTAATAAGGGAGATATTGCCTTATTTGGTTTATCTTTCTGTTCCCAAGCAATGTCATCATATATACTTTTGTCAGCTGTCTGTGAAGAAAAAAATGAGAAATTTGTGTTGTTCAGTCTGTGAAAATTGTCACTTTCATGCAGCATTTCTATATTATAGGTGTTTCACAAACTGAAACACCAAAAGTTCCACAGGAACTTAAGGAAAAACTTCTTAACGGTGAGGGTGACAGAGCCCTGGAACAGGCTGCCCAGGGAGGTTGTGGAGTCTCCTTCTCTGCAGATCTTCCAAACCCGCTTGGCCGCAGTCCTGAGCCACCTGCTCTAGGTGACCCTGCGTGTGCAGGGGGGTTGGGCTAGATCATCTCTAGAGGTCCCTTCCAACCTTAAGCATTCTATGACTCTATGATTCTATTATACTTTGGAAGCAATGTAGGAGATGTAATATTTCAGAAGAGTTATAAAAATTACAGTTTAAGTTTAGGTTCATTGTGCTCTTCAGAGATGCATATTTCAGAACCCTGTTACACAGATTAAGAACATGTGTTCTTAATTTGTACTATAAAATGAGAGGCACAACTAATCAAAATACAGTTCCAATAAGAGGCTGAATTCTGCCTTCTGGCGTATCTGTGCCATCTGTTGAAGGCACTGGAGATGCTGGTGATTGAATGGAATGAGAGTATAGTTTGAGCCAAAAAACAAGTATTAATTAGAGACTAGATGAGCAGCAGTCTTCGCAGGCAGTAAATGAGATCCATTGTTGAAATAACCATCCATTTCTCAGGCAATGTATACAAGTATTTTCAATTTGGCAAGATTGTTTTGCCTTAACCTGCAATATTCTTTATAGTACTTGCAATATTCTGTATTGTGCTCTATTTTAAAATTATTGGCCTTTTGTGGCACCTGGATTCCATGCTTAGCCAGAAGCACTTTTCCTTCCTGTGATTAATCTCAAACACGCTGATGAAACACTACTTCTTAGCCTAGCCCAAAGAAACAAAACAAATATTTAAGTATATTCAGTCCCACTTCATCAGCAACTAATTGAATTCGGAAGTTGTTAACCCACCTTAGCATAGGCAATTGAAAGACTTTCTCCAAACGGCTCAATTACAGAAGTCTGGTAGTAGCTTATCAATTCTGCAAGACTTTCATGAGTGCAGGTGTCCCCAGACACAGCATAGTGGCCATTACTCAAGTGGTTGATGACAAAGTGCCGACACCGATCTTTGCCTCTGTAATAAAAGTCATGGTTTAGCTTGGATTAGAAATACCCTGGCTTGATTTGGCATCCTAGATTCAAGTCTGGCAACTCAAAACTTAGTGTAAATTGGATTCAAACTGCATTTATCTGAAGAGGCAAGTCAGAAAGGGTTTTGTGTCTGTACAGTGTCTGAATGTTCCTACCGCTTGAAAGGCAGACTTAGAAACCTAATATTTTCTTCATGCAGTGGTTGGAGTTTTACTCTACTTTTATAGCTTTAGCAAATCTTTAAAGATAGAATTGTCATCGTATGAAACCATACTGACCTTCAGCTTTGGTCATTAGCAGTATTTGAGCTTTTACATCTCACACTGTAGACTTCTGCTATTTGAACAAAACCAATTAAATAGTGAGAATAAGCTGTTACCCTCACTGTGGGATGGTAACAGGAAAAGGGTGAGATGCATGTATTTTGATTTCTATTTTTCCCCAACTGGAAATACATAGAAAAACATAAATTAATTTAGATTTAGGATGTCATAGTAATACATTTATTTGCCCTTTCATATCTTTTGATTCTATAGATTTCCCATTCCGGCTGTTTTCTTCTCTTATCCTTATTGGCCTTCCAAATCTAGTGGTTTTAATGGTTTTACAAAGTATTTGTTTTGTTTTTAATATGAGCAAACAGCACTTTTGCACTTATATTTCCCTCCTTTTTTTTTTTATGTGTACACACACATGCATACATATGTTAAAAAGCTAAAACAAACAAAGAAAAAATGCCATCTTGACATGAACATGATGCTTCATGGAGCTGGGAGTTCTGGTGGAGACCGTGAGCCCGCGATGTGCCCGTGTGGCCAAGAAGAACGAAGATATCCTGGGGGAGCTGGACTGGACCATTTCCAGGGGCCCCTTCCAATCTCAACCTTCCAACCAATTCTGTGGTGCTGTGAAGTCTGAAATCCTAAAGTGCATTTCTTACATGATTCAAAACATGTAGAATTAATTGTAGATAATATTTAAGAAAGAGGAGCAAATTCAGCAAATCTTTTTTGGACGAAACTCCCAAGTTAATTCCTGTGTGATTCTCTGAACAATCTGGCCAGCCAGGCTGCAGGTGGGATAGCACTGCTGCTAAGATGTGCTGTTGTGCCCATGCTTCTGCTTTTTCTAACTTTTCACTGTGGGCCACTGACCACCCTTCTCTGTTCTGTAGTTTCTGAACCAGTGTCTCCTACTTCTGCATAGTGCCAGATGTGCAAACCAAAAAGTTTCCATCTTCTCTACGCTCAGTTTACAAACTGTGACTTTTTTTTCTGTATCACTTTTATGTTAAGAGACCACAACTGCTTTCTGTCTTATCCTACGGTACTTTTTCATTCTCTTTAAATGGAAGTTGCACATCAGTATTATTTTATAGGCCTGCAATCCCTCCTTGTTTCCACACTGTGGAAGTTAGACCAGGTCACAGGAATATAGTCTTACGGACACAATACTTTGAGAAGAATAAAGAAAATCCTGTCTGCATGGACTCCTTTACCCTTCCACATCAGCCTTTTAAAACACTGTTGCCTCTTAAATATTCCTATAGAAAAGACCCTGAAATGAAACACATTTTTTAGTTCTGAATGCCTTAATTTGCTTCTGTAGATTCAGTTCCACTATCTACCACCACTTTGCATATTTTCTGTGAATTTGACCCCTTGAGCCTGTGTGAAAATGTACTGTGTGTGCTATAAAGCCACATGAACCAAAATATTTTAAAGTAAGAGCAAAGTACAGATAACAAATGGTGACCATTTCCACCCAAGAAGCTACAAGCTTTTGTTGCCTGTGTGCTGCAACCTTACCTGTATGAGAGAATGTAACCGATGGCTCTGTCGCTTAGTCTGATCAAAAAACAGCCAATGTCTCTGTCTCTCAGCATGTCTTCAGTTTGCCTATACAAAGAATGATTTACGCTTAAATAAATATAACTAGTTCTACTGATGAGCTCATACAAACTTTGTAGAAACACCACAGTGTTCTGTCACTTCAGCAGACATGATCAAGCAAAGAGCTGAGCACCCATTCGTTTCTTGTACGCAAGATGCTCTTTTTTGTTTCCTGCTACAAACAACTTTCATTTTTTTTAAGCCTTTAATTGTTGCATTTTGAGTTGGGTTAAAATTATTTGACTTTTCAATTATTATGGCCTCAAGCTTAAGCCTGCTTAACTGAAAATTTAATAATTCAACAGAAGCTTCTAAAAAATGCATAGTCATGTGCCCTTACCTTTCTAGAGCACACATCAAATCCTGGCATTAAGCAGCATAGTTAACATTGTTTAATGTTTTCTTTGACTCTATATGAAAGTTTCCTGCCAAGTACTAAAACCCACACACTTTAAGGGGAGTTTGTTTTTTTGTGTGTGTGGGTGTAGTTAAGGAAAGCCTACATCCAATTATAAAGTCTCTCTTGCTTACAAAAGACAGAAAAATGTAAATACATTTTTAATATAATCTACTTTATGTCATAATATATTTGTACATAGCCTTACTTTCTTGTAATGAATCCATGGAACCATTCCGGAAAAGTACCGTTCTCTAATATTACTGCAGCCTGCGTCTCCAGAAACCACTTCAGTACTATTTCTTTTAGCGTCTCAGAGGACGGGTTTGCAGTTTCTAAGCTTGTTTCCTTTCCCAAAAGTAACTGCTGCTTTATCCTCTCCATCCCGGTGCGAAAGGATCGGACCCTGGAGCTGTTGGAGGGCAAGGTGAGAGCAGTGCTGCTGTGCCAGCTGCCTCTGCCATCCGCGCTCCTGGCCACGTGATCTCATTTGCCTGCTGCACTCAGTGCCCTGTTGTTCTTGAGAAAGATAATAAAATACCCAAAGTCGGCTTTTCAGGCAAAAATATTTGCTGCTTTTCTTGTAAAAGGACAGAACAAAAGCTTCTCCATTTCTCCTCACAATAGAAAAGGCCTGTTATAGAGCATCTGTTAAATCTTCCATGGAAGTCTCAGAAGAGATTTCTTTTATCTTTGCGCTTCTCCAAGAAAAGCCCTGGTCTCCTGAGTAAATTAAGGAAATAACTGTTTCTCAACTTACAATAACTAGTCGGCAATATTACTGATGGTTTTTCTGAAAAGGGAGGTAAAAATGTACCAAACTCCAACTTTTTTTTTTATTAGAATTTGCTAATCTAATATGTTTTGTTTTTTTTAAAAAAAAAAAAAAAGTGCATATCTTTCTTCTGGAGAAAGAACAATGTATTACCTGGAAAGTATGAAGGAAAGTCTGGGTAATCTGTGTTTTGGGACAGTGCCTTCAGCTCTGCTGAAGGGGTTTCTCTGGACAGTTATCCAGGATAAAGGAAGCTTTGATTTCCCTCAGTCAATGAAATCTCTTAACTGGACTCAATTTTAATTAAAAATTAAAAACTAGGAAAGGTAAATTTGTGTTCCCAGCAAGTATGCATTGTATTTATTCTAACCGCAGGCGTTTCTCAAAACAAATTTCAATCATATTTTATTTTTCATACCACACTTTTTCTTTTCTCTCATTTACCCTATCAGCTATTCTCAATCCCAGATACATCTTATAGCCTAGTTACAATTTTCAATGTTACATGCGCTTACACATTAGAAATGAAAGTTTCAGGGCCAATGATTCCTTTGCAGTAATGCCACCTTTTTATTTATATCAGATGAAGGATCCTTGCATGACATTTGCTGATGCCATATCCTAGAGAGGGAGAAAAGCTGTATTTCAGATAAAGAGGAAGCTGAATAACACAGACTTTAAGGATGAAGGCTTATCTAGACCGATGGACAGGAAGGGAAGCAGATGATTTTGAAAGGCAGAGCACACACCTTTCCTGAAAGTTATAACCCATCACTGGTCATTAAGGGGATACTGGTGAATACTCTCTGCCTGGTCAATGAAGTTAATTCACAGTGAGGTTAATTCACATCACTTTTTAGTGTTTCCATTAAAAGTGAGACTGAAGGGACACTTGGTAGTCTACAAGAAACTCTGAGAAATCAAAGTGCATCTGTTGATTTAGACAGTGCTGAGGACAGCTTAGTTAGCTAGTCGGCGCAAAGCAGTAAATGGAGGCACATGTTTCACCTGAAGATGCTGTTCCAGTCTCTTAAGTCATATGATTCATGGTCAAAATGGTCATCTTAGTCTGTAGAGCACCTACTCCTGTATAAAGCCTCACTTGGATACTTCTCTACCAGATATTCTCATCAAGTTTCAGAAACTGCAGAGAAAGAAATGAATGTTTGCAGCATTTCCCCTCCTACCACGAGGGCCAACTGCAGCAGACTGCATCTCTTCTTACAGAGGGTTCCATCACAACTCAGCTTTATATTTTGATATACAATATATGTCAGATGAAGAGCCTTTCTGAGCTCCAATTCTAGTATCTGTGGTCAGTGGCTTTGGCCTCAGCCTAAGATAGTTACATGGCAGTTGAACTTCCAGGGCACTTCTGCAGTTTAGTAAAATGTGCTCCATAATACACAATTACAGGACACTGCTTAGTGACATCTTTCACCAAGAAACTAGATTGAACTCCATTTCTTTTCCACAAGCAAGCAGAGAAGGAGACTGAAGTATTTGTGTCCCTTTCTTCCACTGGAGTTCTTGTGGTTTTGTAAAAGTGAACTTTCTAGGCCTGCAGTCTTTGATTCTCATGTGAGAATAATGGCAGGGTTATCTGTTGTATATACCTCTAAAACAAACCTTCTTTTAATAAACAAAGAGAAATAATATTTCTCCTTGACTAGAGTAAGTTGTACTTTGCATAAGGGCACAAATGCTTTTGTTCTTTCATTTGCAAGTGGTATAAAAATAGGAATGACAAACTTGAGGTTGCCTCCATTTCACAGAAATGCAAATGATTCTGGTTGCTTTTTTAGAGCTGATGGATCTTTTATCACTGAATGCATTACTGGAAAAAGAAAACTGAAAAGCTTAACCAAAATATTCAGAAGTGGCCCTGGAATTTTAAGTGCCCATTCTAGGCACTTAATCAAGGACAATAACCAGGCACAACTACCCTGATAATTTAAAGCCCCTGTAGTGCCTTCAGCTCCCAAGCTTTGGGATGATCATGGAAAATGACTTCATCAGCTCCAGAGTGCAGCTAATATTGAGGTGGTGGCATCTTGCTTTCTGGTCAGAATGAAGCTCTCTTGTGTGTCCCAGGTTCCAAAACCACAAACACAGAGGTCTAATCTGAATCACGTGAATACTTTTTGTTAGTTTCTTAGAAAATATTTAAAAATATATTTTTCCTTGGCACAGGATCATTCTGTTCTAACTTCCAATAAAATCTTAATGGCTAAAAGGTGCATGAAGAAGACATAGTCCAGCCCCAGACGGTAATTTCTGAGCTCTGGTTTGCTTTTTGCCATCATCAAATTCAGTAACCAATTTCTTTCTGTAGCCCTAGGCTTACAGGGGATAAACTCTGATAAATGCAAGGTCTTATAGTTACATTTTCTGTGACTGAAATCCAGTATGAACTAAATCGTCTTGGTTTCAAATATAAATATGCATCTACAGTTTAGCACATTCAGAAAAGGAAAACAATTTTGTGTAGATTTTTTAATATAGAGATTTTGTAGATTTTTTGTATATAGCACAAAACACAGACACAATCAAATCATAGTTAGGGTAAAGTTAGTGCAATTACAGAACTTTTAATCACAAATAAGGTTTGCTTTTGAGGGTTAGAAGTTAATTTCCCCTTTTCCTTACTATTTTGCATGACAGAAAGGGACTTTGAGTATTTGTTTTACTTTAAAATTCTGAGCCTGGAGAACTACTGGTAGTTGAACTGGGGGCATGCCAAGGGTCTGAAATCTGAAAGACTGCAAGGGGAAGGAATTTTCCTTAGGATCATGGTGTTTGCTGTGTGTTAGCTCTACTGAGGAGATACTGATTTATACCTGCAAGGTATCAAGCTCATCTTTCCTTGTCTTTCTCTAATTCAAGATTCCTAACAAATATGTCAGAGAAGGGTTTTCTTCTGAAACGTTTAACATCCTTGCCCCCTCAGTTAAGTATACTTTGTTTATGGAATTTTCTAGCAGCACTGTAGAAAAACACAAGCTGTGTTTTACCTAATAACATACTAAAAAGATGAAGAAGAGAAACAGAAATCACTCCTAACCCTTGTCATAAAGAAATAAAAGGGATAAAAAAAAAATAGTTTCTTGGCAGTTCACTTACGGTATTTCTAAAGTTTAAACCTTTTCCTGTAAGAGAAGTTTGAACGCAGTAAAGATCACAGGATATGATCTGTTCTTTTTACCCTAAGTGTTACTAAACTGGACAAAACAGGAAGCAATAAGGACAAAGCATCAGCTTGAACTTGCCAAGTCTCTTTTAATGGAAATGCATGCAGGCAGTGATCGAATGATGCTTAATCTTCCTTTGCTTACCCAGAAACTGCTGCTAAGGTGGGTTCTACAGAATGGGTAATGAGCTCAAGCTGGACAGTATTAACATTTTTCTGTAATCCACAGCTCTAAGGCTCCTGCCAACTCATTGTTGTACATGCCAGCTCCACCTTTCATCAGCCCTCTATCTTTCTACTGCTACATTTGCAGAATACATTACCTTAAATATTCTTTTTTTTACATTAGAAGTTCTTTTTCAGTGAGAGGCTCTGAGGGCAGGAATATCAAGAAACTAAGTTATTTAATAAATAGGAAATGTCGTATACTTTACAACATACTTTTCACTTCTCAGGAAGAGTTAATTCTAAGTGAAAATTCATAAAAGGACACCTGGGAATGCTGCTCCTGCTTGTGCATCCCATGTCCAGGAGATAACAGAATCATGGCAGTGCGTAGCACTGTTGTGCCTGGGTAGCCTTCTGATGAATCCTTAAATCTATGAACCATTCAGAAGATTCCAGCTGAAGTATAATTGCTATAACCGTTTATTGCATTAGATAAGTTATATATTGCACAACCTCTGTGAAGAGTCTAAAAAATGAAGAGCTTTAAGGGGTTAGCATAGTAAAAGTGCATTATCGTTAGGTTTAAGCTGGCAGTCCTCAGATAACCCACATAAGCAGTTCACAGTGTTTTCCATGAAGCACAAACCGTTACTGTTTAACATCTGTTGTTGTTGGTATTAATAAAAAGTGACACAGCAAGAGGCAGCTTGGATATGAGGTGGGGAGAATGGGGGACATTTGTTTCCAATGTACTGAATTGCTCTTGGAGCAACCCTGAGCAGGTGCCATGAAAATATAGCTCTTTGCTGAAGGAGTAACAGTTTCCCCTTCTCAGTCATCTGTAATTCATCTCTTTCTAGGATACAAATCTCTTTTTCTAGGCACATGCAAAATTTCTGCTGGTACTAACATAATAGGGCTGAAACAAAAGTTTATTACAAACACGTAGACCCAATCGATGATTTGCCTATTGAAACCAATCCCCTCACGTTTTCTTAGCTAACTCTTAGCAAATGTAATTATTTGATATCTTTATTAGAAGGGTCTTTGGGTTAATCTGTCTGCAGACTTAAATGTTGTGACTACATCTTGAATATGTATTTCCTAGATTTTTCATGTGCTTCCAGTCTTTATCCAAAGCCAAAATTCCAAATCAGAATACCACAGGAAAAGCGGTTTTGCTGATGTTTGTCCTGAGCAGAAACACAGCAGTGTGAATTTCCTGCAAATTCATCTTCTTAAGATTTATGTAGCCTGTGTTCCAGACTGAATAGTCTGGCTAAATTTGGCTATATTTTAGACAAGCAGTTCAATTGCAGATTCTTACTAAAACACACTTAAGTATCTTACACTTTACCATCATTAGTTTCTTTCAGTCCCATTCACTTTGACAAATCATTTGCCTTTTACTAGTATTTTTTTTTTTTTTTTGAAAGTAGGTGCGTGGACCTGTGACCAAGTTATGAATTAAAGGGATTTGAGGACAGCTGTTTTGGAAAGAGCCAGCATGACTGTGTTTATATATATATATATTAGATCTTATATATTTATATATGTAAGTATGTTAAGCACAGTACACATCAAAAGAAAAGTTCCTCTCCAAAGCACATTAGACCATTCATCCCACTCAAATATAAACCCTGAAATGATTTGCTTTGCAGCAATACCTGTTGGTTTGCCATCAATGCTAGATGGAAGCTGGAGAGAACTGACTTATCACTTGCAACGTGCATTGCATGTTTGCATTAAACTGAACATACAACTACAGCTTTACAACCCAGATATCTAAAGATGATGGAGATGAATCTGAGCCTTCTATGACATGATCATTCAAAATGATGGTAAAATGGTACAAAATAAGAAAAGTGCCTATCTAGGTGAGACTTAGCGCAGTGGGTATTCTCAGCATCCACACAGTGTACGTGTGTGAATGTCCTCAAGGCTTAAGTGGAAGTTGTAGATAGGCGCTAATTTTGAGACATTCTCGGAGGCAGATACAAATGAAGGGCTTGATTGCCAGGGCTCGTAAGTAGCTGCAGTTCCTATGGAAGTGCACAGGAATGGGCTACTGAGTGAGATACACCAGGACTGCCCTTGTCTCACATCAGAATTAAGGCCTCAACTGTGAATTGTTCTCTCTTTGGGGAGGTTTCTGTCAGGGTGTAAATGGAAGGAGGGAAGTGATTCACAGCGATATTTCTTCTACATATGAGATTAAGGAAGTTCAGAAGATGGTGCAGAAATGCAGTTTCATGGCTGCTGTTGATCAGTGAAGTTACAGTGTGTCAGTCATCTTCATGTGCCAGTTTTCTCGCATGGAAGATGGAGGAAGTATTTACCTATCCCTCACGAGGAGTCTGTAAGGCATTCTGGAAAACATGACAGTTGTTATGTTGATTCAAATGGTTATTTAGGCTGACTTGGAGAGGAGGTTTTCTGTTTAAAAAGCTTCAGTCAGCTGAAGAATGTTCTGAGTCATCTCAGGCAGTGAGGCAGGTCATGCAAATCTTCACATCAGCCACTGCATCTGGGAAAACAGGCGGGTGAACTCTAATAGGAAAAAATGCAAATCTCTAACAATAATGAGGTATGGTATCACAAAACACTGGTGGATGGTAGAACTATTATGAAAATATCACCATATCTTACTAAATTGCACATTCCACTGTAAACAGCTGGAATAATGAAGCCTTATTGTCTGTGTTTGTGTTTATTGCCCATTCATGTTTTCCCCTCTACAAAGTACTCTTACTTTAGCTGCTTACCCTCTGGCATTTCCATCGAGCTCTACAGCAGCTCTCTAGCTACTCTGGATATATGAATGCTGACAAATTAGCTATTATATACATACGGATTGCCCAGTTAATTGCTTCTGTTGAGCTTTCCAGCTTTTCTATTCATAAGGGCTTTAATTTGAATTGGTCTTCTCTACATGGCTTCAACTTGCCATGCTTCAACTTGCTTTTACAAGTCCCATCACAGATGTGTGACTGAAAATCAATGCTGCCTTTCACTGAATTGTGTAACTGTTGCTTTTTCAAAGTGAAGGGTTCTTGATAAGATAAAGCACAAGAAAAAGTAAAATCAATGTATTTAATTATATTGAATACTCACCAGATTTCACTGAGATAGTTAACTGAAATTAAATCAGATCTTACCTAGTGAATCACAAATCACAAATAAGCTTCCCCGTTTATTCAAAACTTGTATCTTTTTTTAAGACAAGTGGAGAATGTGAAAGAGGATAGGAGCACCATCTAGCGTTCCTTTAAAAATAATACTGAAAGAAAAGTATGAGACACTACTGCTGAATTAAAGCATTTAATTCTTTGGCTGACTGGTTTGCATATGAGGAAAGAATTGGCTCTGAAAACGAAATACTCTGATGTTTGTAAGGGACATTATGGTGACTGAAGGTTGGGGGATTGTAGAATGAGATGTGATGTGCCAGACTGCATCAGAAACAGTAATTTGAAGATTTTTAAATTTAATCTCAACATGCAGATTTGAACTGACACTGGTGGAAAGGAAGGAAAGTTCACTATAGATCCATTTTTTTTTCTAGAAAACAACAAGAAGTAGATACTTAGGGTAAACTCTGGAAAACTCTGAGTTTCACCACTAACTGGATTCTTATCTCAGAAGGCAGCAAACAAGAGAGCAAGTCATTTTTGCTTTCCTTTCCATGGAAGGAAGCAATGTACACTCTGACCATTCTAATTTTGGAGATATGATCTCACTTTAACCAAAACAAGGTACAGATGTGCTGCTTGTAATTTACTGGGATTTCCTGCACTTGTGTAAACATGACAGCGCAAGCCTGGGATAGGCACTAACTGTCCTATCTGTGCCTCTGTATTTAACAATGGGCTCTCTTTATTTTTTCTTGCACATTTACTATTGCTGTTTTTTAGCATAAAATGAGAATGTATTCAGGCACTGTGAACACTTATAAGAAGATAAACATTACAATTCTAATGAATTAGAACAGTTTCTAATTTTTCAGAGTAAATACAGCTTTATTTTTGTGTAGTAGATGGCCTTGTTCTACCAGAAAGGCTATTCCAAAAATATTAGCGTTTAGGAAAGCAAAACTAGCCAGAGAAAGTTTCAAATATTTTCATTTTCCTGAGAATCATTGTGATACTCTTGGGAACATGACCAGTGCCATCCCATCATGCATATTATATCCATGACTGTGAGTGAATTCACTGGAATTCACTGTCCTAATGATCTGTGTACAACTCAAAAGCTCCCCTCTATGTAGGAGGGAAATTTCATTCTTTGGGATGCTGTTTATATTTACTTTCTAGACATTTGCTAGCAACACAATGTCACCTAAAACCTCTGTGCATTCTAGACATGAAAACATGACAGAGAGAAGTGGGGAAAGCACTCTTTTCGTTTATATGCACCAGTCCCCTTCCGAATCATGTTTGTAAAAAACAAAACAAAACAAACAAAAAAAATGACATATGTGAAATAAGGAACTTATCTTCCCAAGAAGGGGAACTTTCTGTTTACATGAATCAACTGTAAAAAACAGAGGATTCTGAAGTTCTTCTGCTTTGAGTGTTGTGCGTAAGGAAATGAACAACAAATGTAAAAAAGAGGTATGGACAGCCAAAGCTTTGAGGGTTTAGTAACGGATGGATTCGGGGAGTTTTGTGAGATGTAGTTACTGACCCAGGAGCTCAGCCGCGGCGGCACAAGGCTGCGCTCAACCACGCTGGTAATGTAAGGCACAGAGCGGGACGCGGCACCAAGGAGAGCAGCGAGAGCAGCTTCGGGAGAGATGCTGCTTTCCACCTGCGGGGCTTGTTCTGGCAAACGGCGGGGAATAAAAATCCTTGCCAGGCTGCAGCATTGTGCCTTGCTTCGTGTCCCTGAGGGGTGGCTGGGGAGACACTGGTCTCTGTTTCTGACACAAACCGCCCAAGTTTCGGTGCTGTCGGGAAGCTGGTTGTTTCTCACACGGCCCTTTTCTTATCTGCAGATGAGGCCCTGGCTGGAGCTTGCGGAGCCCTTTGTCACCTCAGGACAGCTGCGCGCGGGTGCCCGTGAACAGGTACGAGCGTCAGCCCTGGGGCGCTGTGGGGGGAAGAGGGCGATGAAGAAGGCGGCTCTGGAGAACCTGGGGCTTCCAGGCACCTTCGCACGCTCCGAAGAGGCGGGGCGCGTGAGGCGGGGCGGGGCGCGTGAGGGGCGGGGCGGTTTTTGCGCCTGCGCGGCGGGAGGAGTGGGCGGGGCGCGGC
>VZSV01000137.1:1377702-1411832 GCA_013398735.1 Nothocercus julius
TTTTTTTTTTTTTTGTATTTATTTTTAGTTGGTGTCTAATGATTCTGCATGGAAAATCTCTGGGAATCTCTGGGAAGACTCATACTGAGCATGCTGGGTTTGGGTTTTTTGAACAGGAAGGTCTTTGCTGGGAAATGTGTAACTTGTGGTGTGGGTTATAGCAGGTAGCATTATTTCCGACCTGTGTAACCGCACTGGTCTGCGTGCCAGTCCTGGCAGCCTCTCCGGGGGACGGAGCAGTTACGTGGGTGTGAGTGCACGGGATCCTGGTGCACGACAGCGAGGCGCAGAGAGCTTTCCTGTGGGGTTTCCTCTCTGCTGTCTCTCTTGGTAACTTTCAGATCTGCCTTTATTCTTTGTATTGTTCCTTCTTATACTGTCTGGGTCAGTGTGAATAGGGCTCTGTTCCTGTATCCTTTATGAGTACTGAGGAGAGGTGCCAGTTAAGTAGCTATCAGAGGAAAACAACTGTATGTCCTCTGGGGATACCTTCCACCCAAGTTACATTGCTTGTCCTACAGCAGCTGTGTGACTACCTGTAAAAATTCTGTTTTCTTCTGTGCTGAACAACCCAACACCCTGGTTAAGGCCTATGAAATTATCTTTAAATAGTGTAGAAATAAGAATGAATTCAACTCATTAAGAATGCTAAAGTCCATTTCAGCCTCCATTGGAGTCAAATGTGAGTTAATCTATGAAGAAAACATTACACACAGAGCACGAGGATGAAAGTCAATCAAGTGTAGCCTTTACCCTTGAACTCGTGTGCCTTGTATTCCTCAGTTTGCTGCTTGTCAGATTTTCCAGCCCTTATGATCTGGTCTTTCCCATTCAGTATTATAAGCTGAGAAGAGCAAGAAGAAATAAGCAACTGAAATTCCACATTGAAATGATGGTGCTGTTCAGGAATGCATTATTTCTTCATAATGCTTCAGTTTTTTGTTAAGGCAATGATTTCATCATTTGGGTAGCTCAGTATTTGTTATTTGAGAACTGAAGATGTTCTGATATACTTGGGATTCATTTCCTCAGTTTGATGGCAATCTTGGAGGGGAAAATATGCTGTAGTTTTTACAGCAGATAAAGCAAGTGGTTCACAGTTAAGAAATGCAGATAATCAACCTGACAACTGCATGACTGTAGTTTTCCTATGTGTTTGCAGCTGTTAGAGCACACTAGAAGAAGCTATGTAAATGTAAAGGGCTTTTTTGTTGTTTTTTTTTTAACCTGTTTTTTATGTAGTGAATACCAACATTTTAGTAAAGAAGCAGGGAAAACACATGTCATGAATTATGGACAGATTGTGGAAATCTGACTATGTGGATAGGGCCTGATCCTGCAAATGCTTACTGTCACACAGCAAGTGTGACATTGCTGTTGACAATGAGTTGACATTGTCAAGTGAACACTTGCTCATGTTTGCACATGGAGGCTTACCATTTAAGGAGAAAAGAATTAGCAGAGTGAATATAGAAATGAAGGAATAGGTTATTTCTCATTTTTTAAAATGGCATTTATTTTGGAGAGTTGTGCAGATTGTTTGCTTTTGAACTAAAGAAATGCTCTCCATAGGTGATAGATACTGTAGTATATCCCCTTATGTGTGGATCCTCTCTCTCGGAGCAATGGGGAGTTTGGGGTGGGAAAGACTTGAGTGACTTAAACTTTGCTGTATTATTAGCTGGGTTGGGAGAATTCCATAAAGTACAATTTTGGGGGCATTGCTCAAAGATCTCCAAAAAAATCTCCAAGAAAAGGAAAGAAATACAAAATAATCTGTGTAGCAGTGGGGCAGTGAATACTTCTTGGGGAAAATTACTTAAACATGGGGAGGAATATTGCTTTGCTATTTGTTTTATATTGCAGGGCCATAACCATCCTGACTGGCCGAGTTTGCAACAATGATGTCATTTAAACTGAGGGTGTGTATATGCTGCTCAGCAGATAGCAAATACTGTCGGGAATTGAAAAACAAAAACCAGCTCTATTAACTTTTTAAGAGCGTTTGGGAGAAGATAACGGGACAAGCTTTGGAAAAGGCTCATCAGGTTGCACTAATTGTGGGCAGAAATTAATTATAAGTTGTTCTGAGTCAACGTGACTTGGCTGCTAGTTGTGCTGTGGTTGCTGCCGGGCAGAGAGCCATGCAGCTCGTGGAAGCTCTTCGGGTGCTCGGCAGGCTCTGCTCCACCGCAGCGCCGCTTGGCCAGGGCTGCGTGTCGGCCTGGAGCAAAGAGGCTTTCAGCTCGCTGGAGTGGGAGACTCTGCCGCTGGGTAGATCTAAGTCGTGGCTCACTGTCTTTCCATGAGTGATAATTTTTATTTATTGCTCAGCTAACAGAGTTGCTAGTATGCAGTGATCCCGTGCTGCTTCTAGCCTGGCTGCCTAGGGTGCATGTTGGAACCGAGCCTATGTGGCAGCGTCAGCTGCCACCATTAGCCTCTCACTTTGCTTTCGGGGTTGTCATTTGATTTCGTTTGAAATTACTCTTTACGTTCCAGGCAGAATCACCGCTATAAGATCAGTTCAAGTTCTTGCTTGCCTGCTACCCACTCACATTGGCTGTAGGCTCATAAATAAATATTTTGTGTTGCCGTTTTAAATAACCTTGTGCTGTAGAAGTTAGTTGGCTCACAGAACCAAGGTAATACGGTCTGTAGAGTGTAATCATGAAAGTACATGCATTACAATGCAATATTCATTTACTATTTTTTAGTAAAGCAAGCTAAGCAAGTAAAGTTAGCTAAGTTAGCTAAGCAAGCTGAATAAGGAAAATTGGGATTTTTTAAAATATGAATATGCAGCTAACTGCTTCATAAAAATATAAGATGCTATTGCTGCTTTTTCTTGCGTGTGAGTGTAAAATTGGAGAAGGAAATGCATGTGACATTTTAATGCAAAATGGATTTGATAGGAAAATCAGGAATGCAGATGTGTGCACTGTGTACATCTAGTAGACTGTGGGGTTGTTTCTTTTAAAGTATGTTACTTTTGGTTTGTTGTAATTAGCAGGTCAGCAAAGGTGGCGTGGCCTCAGAGGTGTTTTCCTCCTCCTGCTTTTGCCCTTACTGTGCGTGTCTGCCAGGGAAGTGCAATGATGTCTTCAGTGCTCTGGTTCTCTGTGTTGTAGGCTGCGACCCGTCAGGACATGACCTACTGGCTTCAGGAGCTTCAGCAGAAGAGGTGGGAATATTGTAACAACCTTGATGCAGCAAAAAGAGACAGCAGAACATCTCCAACACCAAGCGACTTGTCCAAAGGTCTTGTTGCCAAAGACAACCCGGGTAGGTTGAAAATTTGAGTAAAGACAGAGTAGGTGTCTCTACCAATATCAGTTTATCAATACAAGACAGTAACAAAGTCGGGAACATAGTCTAAGGAAGTTTTCCTGGTTTCATAGTGTTATCAAATAGCTGTAAAACAGGCATTGAAAACAGTGGTTTTAGCAATAGATTTAAAAGTGGCAAAATACATATTAGGTGGGTTGTCTTTTAATTTTTGCAGTATCTTGAAAGTTCAGTATGTTAGGTTTCCTAGGATGTAAATTTCAGTTTTTAATGTGAGCATATTTGGAATTCATCTGATGGGAATCTTATGTTCTGAATGAAAATATAGTTTGTTCTTGAAGCAAGTATGGTGTGGTTTATGGGTCTCTGATTGACATTCTCTGCCTCTTAAAAGTAGAAGGCAACTTACACTGAGACTACACATGTGAAATTTAACCTCCATAGTATCTTTAGCCAAGCAAAATGTAATTTTAACCTGATGTCAGAATTATAAAAATGTAGGTATTTGTTACATGAATTTAAACTGCTTTTAGACCACACTGCTCAGGCCCTTCTGAATTGTTTTATTCTTGGATTGCTACAGAAATGGATTGGTTATTTATCTCTGTTATCCATATATAAGACTAAGTAATCTGTTCTGTGCCAAGTTAGACATGTTAAAGATCCCTTGAGTTTAAATGGAATCTTGAGGTCAGGCATATTACATAAAAAGACTTTATTTTGTGGATTTCAATCTGTTCACACTGTGAGGACAGAATTGTTAGGCTGTTTCTCATCCCCGTTCAGATCCCATGGTGGAGCCGTGTACTGTAACCCAGTTTATGGCATTCATGTGAGGGCAGCCTGCTCGTGGTGCTTGCTCAACCCCAGCTGCCTTGAGAGGTGCTGCTTCAGCAGGGCTTGGTCTCTGCTCAGAGCAGCCCCCAGCTGTCCCGTGCTCTTGTGCTGCTGCTCCTCTTGGCTTCCTGAAGGCAGGGAGTGAAGCTGGCAAGAAACTCCCTCCTGTCCCCAGATCTTCCCGGTTAGTTTTAGCCTATAAAAGTTCCTGAAGTGGCTTCGTATAGGGCCAGGCAAAGGGCAGGTTTAGCACAAGAGAAGTGGTGGGAAGGCAGCCTGGCCCGGCGCGAGGCCGTCTTTGTGGCAGCAGCTGGGCCAGTCGTGGGGCCGTCAGGCCGTGTGCGTTGGCACGCAGTGGTCTGAGGTCGCTGCCGCAGCGTGGAGGGGTGCAGTGTTCGCCCCTCCGCCGTTTCCCCCGCTGCCTTCGGCCTCACGTTCCCTGCTGTGCAAGCTCCCTTTGCTCGCTGTTTGCGGTGACTCTGCGCTGGGTTAGCTCAGTTTTCAGTTTGGCCAAAAAGGAGAATATCTTTTTTTTTCTGCGGCATTAATGAGTGGAATATATGTGTTGTGCAATGAAATCTTGGCCAGAGCTGATGGAGGAGAGGGGATATGGCTTAACAGCTAAATAAGCAGAGTGGAAATAAAGGAGTAAGCAGGATTACTAGCTTTTGGAAGCAGAGGCTGTTGGGCTACAGTAGCTATAAAGTGGAACTCTACCCCAAGTCTGTCTGTACCTGTCTGTGCTGCTTTCCATGTTTCAGGTGAAACTCATCTGGTGTCATTAAAGTTTGTGGAGAATTGTGGAGTTGCTGCTCTTTGCATGGGATTTAGGAGTTAAGTGAAAGAATCCAGTCAGTTTAGGTGACTGACTTGTGCTGATACTTCTTGTAAGTGTTGGGCTTCTTTCTGCTGGATCACAAGCCAAATTAGAATATTACTGGGCTGGGTGATTTATTCAATGCAAGGAGTATAGAGGGGCTGAGTCCTGTTCATGGACACCTGGCAGTTAAATTTGTAACTGCCTATATTGTCTCATTTTGGGGGACAGAATGCAATGGCTTCACCAAATGAGATCTTTTAAAGAAATGGTTATGTTTGTGGACAATGGGGAGGTTTTGGAAAATGGGAAGGGCCCTTAATTTTTGTACAGAGTTGGGGAATTCTTAAAGGCTCTGCCTCCATGTTTCTGACTACCTGTCTACCAGTGCGTTTGATGGTGTGCTTTATCCTGGAACACAGAAATTATTTTCTTTTGCTAGTGCTTGAGTACAAATACTGTCAGTAGCTCTGTAAATGAGGAAGTATTTTGTCTTTGGCCCAGAAACAAAACTCCTCACTCTAGTCGTGTCTGTTCTGCCCCCTTCCCACCCTGTTTTTTCCTTTTAATCTTATTTAAAAAAAAAAAAAAAATCTCAATACAGTTTAGTTCAGAAATCTGGAGCAACTCGAAGGAGAGGAGGGGGGGGGGAAAAGAACAAAAAGGCACTGCTCCGTGGTTCAGGCTTGACAAGGAAGCATTCTCATAAGAGTTCTTAAGAATATCCAAATCAAAAAGTAAACAATAAAGTACTTCAGAATATTCTGCAAAGTGGCCTGTGGGAAAAAAGTGAATATAAATATGTTGTTTTTGTAGTGGACCTGCGTTACTACTATAGAAGTCAAGTAAGTTCATTTTACAACATGATTCTCTTATTTTTTTTGGCATTGATTTTTAGTAGTTCTTTATGATGCCAACTCCTAATGATGCTATTTATCAGTTTCTAATTTGCATCAATAAAAATTGGTACATCATGCATTTGTAATAAGATTGTTTCATTTTGAAACAAGTTACTCCATGTTGGCAACTGTGCTCCTTCATTGTTGCATAGTCCACACTCATCGCCACATTCAGGCAAAAAAGTGTGTAAAAATGTATGTTCAGCAAAAAGCTCCAAAGAGGATTGGGTAGAGAGGTAAAAATCACATCTTGATGATATGTAAAGTGTGTTGTCTTAAATATTGGAGGGAAAAATAATTGTTGATTACCAGTCCCCTTTAGTGTGGTTGTGTTAGTGGTTTGAGATTGTTTGATATGCAGTCATCACTGGCTTGTCAAGTGGAAAGGATTTAAATGCTCCATTGGGAGTAGGGTGCCTGGCAGGGATAACCTAGTGGCAGTGAGTTTGGCATCAGGCTTCCTAATGTTGAGCTCACACAGGGATCTTTCTCTTTTGAACTGCTTTCTTAGTAGAAGAGTCTGTAACACTTGTTAATTGGTCCTTTTGCAAATGTCATGGATTTCAGCAGAAGTGAGGTACTAAATTATAGTTTGAGTTACCATATGTCTTTAATCATAGTTAATCTTAACATGCACCTTGAGAGTTCAAGAGACAAAAGGTTATTGAGGTAAGACTGTTCTCCTACCCTGTGCAAATTATACAGGGCATGTGTTACATCAGTTAATTATAAAGAAGCTGCCCTGTATATGGGACTTTTTGGTTGGTATTTTCTCCTGAAAACTTTATTCCCGAGAATAAAGCAATTCTATAGTAATTATGTGTACATAGTGTATGCTCATTCCGTATGGCAGAGACAGCTCCTTTGCCACAGTCCAGGTTGAGGCTGCTACTCAAAGTGGTCAGAGCCTCCCTTGCCACTAGTGCTGCTTCTGCACTGCACCCTTGCCCAACTCCTTGGACTAGATCAAGCAGCCCTGATCAGGAATTTGACTCAAAACAAAGCAAAGAAAAATATTTGGATTAATTTCTTGTTCCAGTTTTCTGTCTTGCAACAGGCCCCTGCTTTCGGCAGTACAGGAAGGCAGACGTGCTTTTTTAGGCTGCATTTCCCACTTAAGCTGTGAGCTACAGCGCTATGTACTGGGCCGTCATGACTGATGTAAGCTTCATAGAATGGGAATTTCTTAGTACTTAGAGCAGATTCTGAACTGTGAGCACTGCAGGTGGCCTTCTGCTTTAAGCTTTGTGTCAACATTTAAACACTGGTACGGATGTTTCTGCTGTGTTTGGTTGCTTGCAGCCAAGCTTGTTTTGGATCACAAAAGCAGGCGCTCGAGCAGAGTTCCTGGACGTTCAGCCTGGGGAGGTGCTGGGACTGGTTGGCCAGTGTCTGGTTCCTCTGGAGCCGTCTGGGGGGCCTGTGTGGATTCCCAGCACATGTGCAGTGCTGGCCTCTGCGTTCAGGGAGGTGCCCAGGGGTTGCATCAATTTGGCTCTAGCTGCGCTTGGCTTCAGCATTGCTAATAAACTCCTGCAGATGCGGTGGGTTTTGTGCGGTGCCTGCGCTGCCCTGCTAGGGGCCTTGGCTGCCCAGGTGCCTGGGCTGGGTTTGCTCAGAGCTGGCTCTGCTCCCCAAGGCTCATTGACTTGCAGCAGAAGTGGCCAAATAAATTCTAGGACAAAGCCCAGCCTGTAAGCAGGGTTAGCAGCATTTCTGTGCCACTGCTCTGGACTTGGTTTGGACAGACCTGAGCTTGTTTTACAAGGGTTTTTGTGGATTAATACAATTAATTCACATTAAGTTATGTGGCTTTTTAGCCACTTAACCTTGATGAACAAATATTAGCTAATTGAAATTGTAAATTGCCTTCTTAATGGTTCATGAACTGTGATTTGAAACCTGGTGTCAGAAGAAAATGGCAATAGTAAAGTGTTGAGGAAAGTACTTTGTTCTTTAGAAACAAAAAACAATGTTTTATAAAGTTACGATGTAACTCAAAGTAAAACCTTAATATAATCACTGATGACTTAGTAGTAATATAGTTTTATACAGCTATTTTTAAAGTAAAACTTGACCTTAAGTTACTGTTTTACTCCCTGAAAATTTTGCATGGTTTTCTTTTTTATTTTTCCCTGCCTCTTATATTTATTTATTTATTTGTAGAGTTGAGTATCCTAAGTCAAAATGCTTCAGCAGAAAGAGCTCGAAATATTCTAGCTGTGGAGACTTCCCCTACAGAGCTGGTGGGGGAGCAAGCTGCTGCCCAGCCTGCACCCGTGCAGCCGAGCGCCATCAACTTCTCCCTGAAGCAGTGGAGTGCTGAGATCAAGTAAGCTGGGGGCTCTGGGGGGCTGCTGCTGTAGACTGCTGCCTGGTGAAGGCTGTGGGTGTGTGGTAGCTTTTTACAAGAACTGGATGTGATGGGGGGGAGCATGTTGCCCTGTATCCCCAAGTAAATTGGTTCTTTGCTCTAGTTGCTCGTGTGAAGGGCAGAGCTGAACATAGTTACTACGTAGCATTGCTAAGGAGAGTGAGATCCTGTAGTAATGGCTCTGCCCTGGGAACCCAATGCCGGAGCGCCAGGAATGCCCGCTGCATTCTTGACTCGGGCAGTGCTGGTTGGTGTCCTTCATTGTGCAATAGGGCTGCTAACTGCTAGTGTTCTAGCAGAGACATAGCATTTAGTGCTTAACCATTCGTGCTCATGAAGTATTTTTAGTGATAGGGATTGAAACAGTGTAAATCGTTCTTTCTTTGAAATAAAAAAGTACACAGGACAAATTTGAAGCTAGTGCAGTTTTGAATTTCTAAGCCAAGATGTGGCAGACCCTTCCCGAACAACACCAAAACCACAGCTAACTCCTATACTCTTAATGAGTTTACTCCTAACGCTAGTGGTTTTAAAGAAGCAGTTCTGCCGGCTCACAGCTCTCCTGCTACCATTCTTCTTAAAAGTGTTTATTTTACACTTTGCTTTCTTCATATTGATGGATCTTCCCCTTCTACTCGAATGATATTACAGTGCTGTTACAGAACAGTTCACCAAGCAGAGCTGTGGCTTTGGTAACTAGACCACATCCCTCTTGAGCTGCCAATAAAATGTTGTTCGGTTTCATCAGGAGTGCTGAGTTAAACAGATTCCTTTTAAAGCTTTCCTGTTAAGCACAGATCTGAGAGGTCACAAGGTGCTAGGATTTTTCTGTGTTTTGTTTTGGGCTTTTCTTTGGCAACTGTAGAGTGCCATTTAAGTTCTGGAAAAGGCATTGGTTATGGTTGGATTAAGAAACATCTGAATCATATTACTACATGCCCTGTTTCAACTGATAGCCTTGTATGTCTTTGTGGTTTTACATAGTTGCTTTGCTTTGGTGAAACCTAAATTTCTTCATTAGACAAGGCAAACTACATTAAATCATTTCTTTAGAGAGAGTTCTAGAAAGCCAAAGGTGCTCTTTCAAGTATACCCCAATTGATATTTCCTCTTGCTTTTTGTCCTTTTCTCAGCTGCAGGTGATATGCTTTTGGGAAGTCTAGCTAGAAGGGGAGTGTGAGGGTAAGCTCTCAGCGTTGCCTGCTTGATGTGTTGATGTTTCTCTGTGCCTGAACAGAGTGACTAACAGTGGAGTTGCGGGTTGGGAGCCCTTTTGCTGAAAAGGAGGGTGGTATTGGTGGTGGTGGCAGCTTGTGCTGTGCTACGGCATTCAGGAGGTGGACTTTCTCTGTAATGCTCTGGCTCTGATGGCCTGGAGACCTTGCAGGTCTCTGGGAATAAATATATGAGAAAGTTTCATGCAATAAAGCTCTTCCAGGCTGAATGCCTCCCTCTCCCCATCTGCTGCTCTTGGAGTTATTCAGCTGCACTGGTTCACTCATTTGAAAATTTTTATGGAAAAATAAGATTTGTGGTGTCTAATAACAGTTTTTTAAAGACTATGGACCTCCTTTATGGAGAGCTGTAGTGCCCTTGTGTGCTGAGGTTTACAGCAGACATTGCTGCGTGCAGGCTGCTGGCAGTGGGGCACTGTGCCTGTGGCAGAATTGCCTCTTTTGTGCAATCTTAGTCTTCTGGACCAAGACCAAAGTCTTGGATGTTTTGGAGAAGGTTTCCTGACCAACAGCTAAAACTTGGAGAGGGATGCACTGTCTCTGGCCATATTTTCTGTCAGTGGGTCAAGTCTGCCCTTCTCAGAAGTTATCTGCATGATAAAATGCTTGATCCTCCATGAGCTCTATTACCGTTAGCATGGACCTTGCAGTAACCTGTTTCTGAAAGCTATGGACTAGTGTTAACTCTGCCTGGTGTGAGCCAGCAGGCCATGAGCCCTTAGCTTCCTCTACCAAGTGAGATAAACCTGCCTGAAGACTTGAGTCCGCAGCAGTTCTTAAGTCATCAGTGCCTATGTTGTCTTCACTGGAAAGATGAATGTTCTTCAGCATGGTTTTGATGGGAACAGATTTTCCTTCCTGATTGTTCCACTCAGAGAGGGGTAGAGCATTTGTAACCTTAATTTGGACTTCTTTTGCATGAATATTAAAGATAATCATAATTACATGCATTATTTTTCAGTTCACAGAGTCTTGTTCAAATCTGGGTTGGATGGTGCCCAACCAGCAAGCACAGCAACTCACTAATGATGCAAGGGGCTTTCAGGCATGAACCTTTCTTGTGACACAGCTTTGATTAATTATCTTTAGGCCATTTTAGGTCGAATAGAGCACTTGTGGAAAAAGCATGAAGTGATTGTGTAAGGTTTTGTATCTTATTATGTGCAGGAAACCAGAGTGCATGTACAACCTCATTTTTCCCTTCTAGATTAACAAGTGCCCTTTTAAGGGGTTTGCAGTATTCTTTGGGTATGTGCCACAAAGGTCTGGTTAGTTGTATTGGACAGCTAACTATGTAGAATCTGATCAAGATCACTTATATTTTCATCAATGTTTAAACATGAAAATTAAATGTCACATTATTGTGACATTGTCACAGTATTGTGATTATAAAAACCAATGGTAAAAATATTAAAATGCTAGGAGCTCAACAGTACTAACTGCATTCAGCGGCACTGCAGTGCTTGGTTGGTCTCTGTTCTCCTGGAACTTGCTGCGATTTTCTCTGTCTGATCACTCTTGTGCAAGGGGTGCCTCACTGCTCTTGCAGCAGCCTGTTGGGCAATGCCCGGCTTTAATCCCACTATTAGAGGATGAGTGGGGGCATATCTAAAACTTCAGCTTTCCACAGTGCTGGGAGCCTACATTTGTTATGTATATGTGCCTTAAGTGTGCCATCCTTTCTCTGTGACGTGTCTGAAGTGTTTACTTCAGAGAAGTTATCGTTGCAACAACTGCATTTGCATCCTGAGTAATAGTGGTGAACTAATAACTGGAAGGAAATGAAGACACCTGTATATATTTGTAGCAAAAGCTGAAATATGCTTTTCCATTTTTAATCTATTTTCAAGCTCTAACTGGCATAGACAGACATCTAAGCCTGTGTTTATCCTCTTAATTTTGTCAGCTCCTCGGGTCTTTCGTTTATGCAGAACACAGACTTTGAAACATGCTGAACTAGAATAACCTTTAAGTTGCACAATCACATGTTAAGACTTAAAAACAAAGGAATGTAAAAGATAGATCATGTGTTTAGGTTTTACGTAGTTTGTCCTATTATATTTGGCATACTGTGTTTAGGGATTTTTTTTTGCTTTTAAAAAAAAACAGCTACCCATTTTTAATCTAATGGAAAGCAATTGGCATTAAGCCACTTCAGTGCAAGCGCTTTGCAAAGTTGTGTGAGCTGTGATAGTACACATGCCTATCAGCTGTTTTTGGAAAAATGTTTTCTACAGTTATTTGACTTGTTTTTGTGATTTTTCAAGCTTTAAAATGATATGATGCTTTTAAAAGGTGATGCTCAAAGGTCTTAGATGGAAGTTGCTCAAGAGCAGAACAGATGTTTGCAAGATCATGTGGTAAGAGATCGGCTGCTGTTCAGAGTAGCCACAGAGGTGCTGGATGACACGAGTTTTGGGTGCCTTGGGAGGCATGCCTGTCCTCCACCTTGATTTGATGCTCTGAATGGGAGATCTGATTGGGGAAGCAAGGCTTTTTGCCCATCTCAGAAACTGCGATCTTGCTTACCAAAACAAACTAGAAGGTTAAATATACCATATAATTTTGTCTCTGTCAAGTTTGCAGATTGATTGTTAAAATAATTTTGTTAACAAACTTTAGGATGATTTTTAAGTTCTGCTTATTAATCAGTAAACAGTAGCTGTAGGAACTTACACTATGCCGTAATTGGCCTATACTTGGTTTTGATGCAGTGTGAGGCTGGAAGCTGGGCTGGGTCTTTGAGGGATTGTGCAGCATGGGCTGCTTCCTGCATAGGGTTTGCAGAGTCTGCATGCCTGGTAATTAAGCATTTTAGTGGGGCTCCATCTATAAAGCCTCTGGAGGAAGAAGTTGAGATTCTGAACTGGTTTCCTTCTAACTGTATATCTGAAATGTAAATTGATTCATGGGTGTTTGTGGAGTCATCTTCTCCATCTGAGAATCAGTGTGGCTCAGTGCTCTAAGTCACTAGTTCATATGCTTTGGATCAGACGTTAAGTGTGGACTTGAACTTTCTGGTCACATGGCTTTGGGGGAGGTTAGATGGGTGAACCTGATCCTGCTCATTAAAAACACATTTTCTTGTTGTTTCCTCCTAGAAAGCTATTTGACTGGAATATAAAGGTTGTCTCTGAAACTTTCTTGCAGCTAATTGGCAGCATTCTGCTTTAAGAAGGAAACTGCTAAGGAGTCTGTCTTCAGCTGTGCAACTGCAGCAGGTCTCTTGGATGGCCCTGTGTTTGATACAAATCCAGGACATGACACTATAACATAGAGGCACTTCTGACTGCATATTGTTCTGGTTAATGCTTGGCACTTATCCTATAATTCTGAGCTGAAATAACTGGTCAAGAAACAGATGCTGCTTCTAAGCCTTTTATTTTCTTTTGCCCTGCCAAAACAAAGATAAAACAGAGAATGATACGAAAGACCAGAGAGGTCTCCTAGATAAGATTGTTAGAGCCAAATAGTTCTGCTGCCTCTTGAAACACAAGACAGTTGATGGCAGGTGCTGTAATATAAAAACATGCTTTAATTTTCTTTGAGAGCTTTTATGCTATTGGCTTTGTGTGTGTTAGCTTATTTTTGGTTTGTGCTTTTTTTGACTGCAGTGGTTGTCCTGAAATCTGCTTTATAAAATGGTTGCAAAATGTAGATTTTTATCATTTTGACTGCTGTGTTTTTCACAGAAATTCAATGTCCTCTTTAAGAAAAGGAAATAACGAAAATCGCAAGAGCATATTTTACACTAGTGAAGAGTGGGAATTGCTGGATCCAACCCCAAAAGACTTGGAAGACTCAATGGTCCTAGAAGAAAAGAGGAAGCACCTGGCAGAAGGGAGTAAAGGTAGCAGTGAGGGGAAGGGGAGGGGACCCCTTTAAGATTTTCCTCCTTTATTATACAGCACTGATATATATATATCGCCAGGAAATAAATGCAAACTTGTTCTTCATAAACTAATAAACTATTATTTTAATTTTTTAAAAATTATTTCCCTATGTGTTTGAGAATCCCGAGCCAGTCAGATGTAATAGGGTATGCAAAAACTTTTCTTGGCTGCTGTTGCAGGTTCCCTGAGCTGCTTTATTTTTGTCACTTGCAAAGTTGCAGGGTGAAGGGAAAACTTGAGGCTTTTGTTTGTCCTTTATTCAGAGCCAATGGCTGAAATTGAATTGCTGTCACACTTGCAAGCGTGCATATGGTATGTCTTGCTTCAAAAGTGAGAAAGGAGGTCAGGATGCCTGTGCAGTGGGAACTCAACTGCATTGTAGCCGGTTCTTACTTATGGCTAGTGCCTTGTGAAGAGGCATTTACAGCTCCTTCAGACCACTTCAGCTGGCATCTAAATGATTTCATCTGATGGAAAAGATTATTCTTTCTAAATATATTTTGGTAGTTATATAAATGGAGGTAAACATAACTTTTAATGCCTCTTGAGAGACCAGAATACTGTGATATCAGGATATTTGCCCTAACAGCTACTGAGATAACCATGAATTACTTGAAGCTTTCTTGCTTAGCAAAGATGCTTTGTCATGGTGCCTTACATTTTATGTAGTGAAATATAGAACTGTGTTCTAATCATCAGCTTTTTATTTCACAAGCATTCACTTATGAAGCAAATCTTTTGGGGAGGTGTGTGGGGGGGGCAGAGGCATGGGGCTTTAATTTGAGCTATATTCTTTCCACAAAAGGAAGCAATTCGAGAATATAAGCAATGTTTGACACTATTGTACTAGGCTATTGAAATACTTCTAAGAGTCCTAATTTTAATGAGCATATTTTTTAGAGAAAGATTGAATGTATTGAAATGCTTTTTGATTAAGTGAGTTGAACTATAAGAAATTGTTTTACGCAGGACTGACTAGTTCAGCTTTTCCGTTCGATTTTGGCCGCATTCCACATAAAGCCAGACGTCCATTAAAAGACATGATTGGATCGAGCAAAACCCGCAACAGCAGCGACTCTTCTCCAACTGAGTGGTATTCTGGTAATGGCAACAAACTAGTCTCTGAACTGCAGCTGAAATATCAAAGCCAGCAAGAAGAGTTGGAAAAGTTAAAGAAAGATCTTTCAAGCCAGAAGGTAATCAGGCACTTGAGGCAAAGTGCACAAATGCCAACAGATCTGAGGAGGGTGTGTAGTTCCCTTTATAGCCAGCTACCTTTAAGACCTGGTTGTCTCTTGTAAAATTAGTGTGTTAAATGAACCTTTGTTTCCAAAAAGTCCTGAAATAACAACTGAGTGTTGCACCCTTTGAAGATTAGATCCCTGCACAGAGCTTTCATTTGTGTAGTGTTCACTGATGGCTCTTTATGCAGCTTGGTTAGACTCTGAGGCAGGTTTCTCAGTCTGCTGGAACCCCGCAGGTAATCAGAGCTGTCTTCACCATTTGTAGCTTCTACTTTCAAATCCCTTTTCTCCCCTTTTTTGGTTTTGATCTGGTAGATAGGGTAGAAGAATGGGGACTGATTTCTATCCTTTTTAAGTGCACCATCACAGAAATGTTTTATAAATGAGACACCAAACCACAGACCTGTGGATGTGATATCACCCTCATTAAGTGCTGGTGTTTGTATGTCCTGTGTTAGCTAAGGTTGGTTAAATAACTTGACTTTTAGCTGAAAGAATTTCTGCTTGTTTTTAGGTTTTATTTGGCATTGCTATTGTATTTCCCAATGTAAGATTATCAAAAGGCAAGCCAAAATAAATCCATCAGTCCCATATTTACTAAAATGGTTTTATCTCTCAAGAATGTATTTGTCTTCTGAGCCAGCTTCAGTGAGAAGTCTCTCCACTATGTTCACTGATTTAATGAAACATTGAAATATTGCTTTTATAGCTGCTTCTCCTGCTTTAAAAAAAAAAAAAAAAAAAACTCAGGTAGATGGATATGTTCTGACTCTTGATATGCTACATTAAAACTGAAGCAGAATACAATACAATACAATATACGCTTTTCTGATGACCTCTGTGACTGGACAGAATTTATGTTGTATTTTAATAGAGTAGGTAGAAGATGATGCTGTTGCATTCAGACAAGTTCTTCTAGCATGCATTGCTTTGGGTAGGTTCCATTGGTGATAATTTGATAACTATTGGCTATTGGCATGCCATTTATCAGTGAAAGTGATACTATTTTTGATAACACTAATGCTTGGTGATGATTAAACTATGGCCATGAAATCATTCAGTTGTTTAGTAATTACAAAAGTTTGGACAACTGGCATTAAGCTATTACCTGAAGAATGTCCAACTGCAATGAAGGAAGGCAAAGAATATCCATTTATTTCAACCTTTTCCTCAAAATCTCATTCACAGGTATTTCTGAAGAGGGTAGCTTGGTGTTTGAGCTCTCCTGTTCCCTTTAATGTGTTGGGGCAGAGGGCCCTAATCTGTTACTGCATTGCAGCAGTGTCAGGATACATGGCCCATTTGAGCCATGCCTGTAAGGATTTTCAAGTCTTTGTTAACTTCCTTTTTTCTTTTTTCTTTTTTTTTTTTTTTTCTGAGACACTTTCAGGAATTTCATAAAACTAATTTCCTTTCTCTGCTTTCTTGACTAGTGTCAAAACTCAGTTTACAGGAAAAAAAAAAAATGCAAACACTTTGCACTGCTCCATTGATCTACCTTGCAAATCTTTCTAGAGCTGAACCCATGCTCCTTATGGATCCACAGTGTTGTACCATTAACTAAACATGGGCAACGGGAAAGGTAGTGATCCACAGTAGTGAGGCTTACAAGTGAGCAGTTCCTTGCAAGCTCTTCCTTTCATAGTGTTTGCTGTCAGTTTAAAATTGAAGGAATATTATCTTGTAGCTTTTTGATTTCTAGTAGGAACTTCTACTAGGAGCTGTTCCAGAATTTCTTTAAGCTTCACTTTTTTTTTTACTTGCATATCATAGACTTCAAGTGGATATCGGCTGGTGTGCTGCGGAGAGGAAGAGGTCAAGACTTAACTGTTTTTTGTGCACAGTCTAGTTCTATTTTGTCAGTTCCTTTTGTCAGGAAGTCAGAATAGGATCCCATGCTAGGAAGGATTCAAGCAGGGTATTACTCTAAGCAACTGCCTTAAGAACAGCTTTTTATGTGTGTGCCTTCCCCACCCCCCTGAAATCCACGTCTTTTGTGCAGGCCAGTAAATGTTGCAGTCATCCAGCCTGTTTGCATTCCCATAGGCATGGGTGCCTGTCCTTTTTTTAATAAGGAAGCAGAAAACAAAAGTGGAAGTATTGCAAGAGACTTGTTTCAGAACAATGTCTTTATTTTTTTAAAGCTATAAAATCTCCTGCTTTCTGTTTTCTTCACTTCAAATTCTGTTTTTTATTCTCCTCAGGAACTTGTGCGACTTCTACAGCAAACAGTCCGGTCTTCCCAATATGATAAATATTTTGCAAGCCGTCTTTGTGAGGGGGTTCCCAAAGACAAATTAGAGCTATTGCACCAAAAAGATGACCAAATTTTGGGTCTGAACAACCAGCTTGAAAAGTTAAATCTGGAAAAAGACAGTCTGCAGCAGGAAGTAAAGAATCTGAAATGTAAAGTTGGAGAACTCAATGAGCAGTTGGGTATGTTGATGGAAACTATTCAAGCTAAAGATGAGGTGATCATGAAACTTTCACGTCAACTCAGTGAATGCGAGGACAATACATCCTCCCAAAGTGGAGCAGTAAATTCCTCCATGGCTACCTGTATTAATAAGGAACTACAGGAACTGGACAGACTAAAAGTAAGAGCAATGTCTCTGTCTTGGTGGATAGGGGAATCTCTGCTCCCTATAAAAACTTTCTAGTCTGCTATACTGTCTGGGGAGATGACTGCAGCATTTCTCCAAGATACTCATCACCTGAGGCTTTCTCTGCTTGGAATCTACACTTTGAACTGTTGTGTGGCAATCTGAACAGGACTTTTAGACTTCTGAGCTGGTCTGTACATCTATAGTACAGTGTATTGTGCTTTCAATAACTTAATCATTGGTGTGGAGGAGTGATGTGAGAAGTAATCAAAGGAACAGGAAAGAAGTAAGGGTAAGAAGAAAATGTAAGCATGGAGGAAAATCAACCAGGAAGCTCCCTTTAAGACAAACAAAAAAAGGGGACCATGAATCTCAAAAGTGAGGAGGAAGAAAAAGTTCATGCAGAATGACAAAAGGGGAGGGGGAATCCCAGGAGAAAAGAGAAGTAGGAGTATAATAATCTGTTGTTAATCAGGTGCTATCAAAGCAATTTTTCTCTCCAAGCTTCCTTGGTTGAGTATGTCAGAGGTGGCCTTAGTGGAGTTATGGAAAACACCCATTTTGCTTAAATTCTTGTTTTGAATAATCTTCCTTTCCTTGGGTAAATGTTTTATTCCAAACTGATAATTACAAGTCACTTGGAATAAAAGTGATTCCTTTACTAAAAGATATCCAAATATTCTTATTTTTCTTCCTTATATTTGACCCCACAAAGTTTTGGAAACTGAAACTGTAGAAATGAGTAGTCTTGGCAGAAAGCAGAACAAAGTTGGAGTTGGCAGCTGCCCCGGGGCGTGCGAGTTGTGTAGCAGTTGTGGAGGTGCCATGTTTCCTTTGTCGCACAACCTCCAGCTTCCAAAGTGGTCCGTGGAGCTCAGGGCTGAGGGAAGTACCTGGGGCTGCTGCTTGTGGAAGGCTGGTATGGAGGCAAACGTGGAAGCTGTGAGCAAGGGATGGCGAAGGCAGCCCAAGGGGCCTTCGGTCCCACTTCGTCACATCCCGTTGTGGGTTCCGTGCTCGCAGCCCTCGCGTTCCCACGGGAGCTGGTCGGCCCTGACACTGGGCAGCCTGGCAGGGCTCCTGCCCTTTGATCTTCCTATTTTTCAGCAGTCCTATTAGCTACTTGCTCTGTGTTTTGTGGTATACTTTCTCTGGTAGGTGTTTACTCTGTGAGATTTTTATTAAAAATCCAGTTTGCTTTTTCTATCCACAGGACAATCTTCAGGGTTATAAGACCCAGAATAAATTTTTAAATAAGGAGATTTTGGAACTTTCTGCTCTACGAAGAAATGCAGAAGCACGAGAGAGAGAATGGCAGGCAAAGGTCAGACCAATGCAGCATGTTCTCATTTTGGCAATTTATAAAGCAGCTTTCAAAACCTCAGTTGTACACCAAACAAATGTAACAGAAGTATAACAGAAATGGAATGATTTGAAGGTATTAAACGTAATAATGGTGTCACTTTGAAGAGTCAGTTGATACGGGATACACTTTCTGAATGTGTTTCTTTGAAAGCTTAACTGAAGTTTGTAATAGGAAGTTAATTTTCTGAACACAGGCATAAATGTACATACAAGTATCTTCTGTATGTACATATCTGCAGTTAAAGCGAGATACCTGTAGTTTAGTGGGATTTACTCTAGTTTTTTGGAAACTATGTGCCTAGTGGTAAGGTCTAAAAGCTTTAATTTTTTTGTGGCATAAAAAAATGATCAGAATTGTTGCATACTGTAACTGAGTTGTATCTGAACCTACATAATTTAGACATCATATATTTAGTTTTCTGTTAAGTTCTTTGTCTTCAGCTGTGCTTAGAATAACCCTGATAATTTAAGAGCACAAAATGATTGAGTTTTACTTCGTACAGTAAAATAATATATTTGTGTGTAAATAAACTAATGAGGGAAAGTCTTGGTGCTGCTCTTCAGTCTGAAAAGACTTTCTGTTAAGTATCAAGCAACAAGTATCTCAGTTTTCTCTGAAGTGTATCATGCAAAACTTTATAGTAGTACAATCAGATCAACATATAACTATTGTTTGCCAAAAGTAAGAGTTGCTTTGTTTTCTGCTCATGCAGAAAAGGGAAAGTAAAGCTAGCTGTTCTTGGGCTTCAGATTTCTAAGCACTGTAAAAATATAATAAAAACGTATTGATCCATGTTTCAAGTATTCTGTGAAACCAAGTTTCTAAAGAAATGTGTTAAATATATTCTTTTCTGCAGTATACTAGCTTGGAAGCCAAGCTCTGTCAGATTGAAAGTAAATACTTGATCTTGCTTCAAGAAATGAAGACTCCTGTTTGCTCTGAGGAGCAGAGCTCTACCCGCGAGGTCATTGCAC
The DNA here is from genome assembly GCA_013398735.1 of Nothocercus julius. Classification (NCBI taxonomy): domain Eukaryota; kingdom Metazoa; phylum Chordata; class Aves; order Tinamiformes; family Tinamidae; genus Nothocercus; species Nothocercus julius. The sequence continues at coordinate 1,397,233 of VZSV01000137.1, forward strand.
AGCTACTAGAAGATGCTTTGAAAGCAGAAACGAATGAACAACCAGAACAAGCGTTTTTCAAACCACACCTGGTCAGGTAATGGAGTCGCATTAAAATGCCTGTGTATGTTTTGTATAAATTTCTTACAGAGATGAAGAAGTTGCTATATCCCAAGTGCGTTATCTATAGCAGAAGCAGCAAATACTGTCATTGGCAGCCAAAGTGCCTGGCTTTGAGATGGATGCCTTGGTGCAGTTCAGGAGGTGTCTGTAGAGATCATCACCAGTGTATGTTGGTGGACTAGGCTCTAACACTGGCAAACAGGCAGTGGGAATGTGTATATTTGGACTTTTAGTGGTGTTTTTCTTGATGTGATTCCATTTATGAATAATGGTATAATCATGATGTTCTTTTGGCCTTAGGAATAGATGGTAGAATTTAAGTATAGTATGAAATTTAGAATCAAATATTGCTGAATAGCTGCTGAAACTTGAGTACTGAAAAAAGAGTGCAATTGACTTCATGTGTTTAGATTAGTCACTTACAATCTGTGCACTGATATGCCTTGGATTATGGAATGACTTTCTGAATATGAGTCTATTCTTAAAATAAGATATGGTATAGAAAAAATAATAGCTGTTAAATTCTTTAAAATGTTGGCAAGTGACTTGAGGAACTATTTGAAGTAACCTTAGAAAGGGATCCTGAGTTATAAATTGCAGAACACGTTTTTATATGTCATCTATTTTTCTTACAGTGAATATGATATATATGGATTTCAGACGGTTCCAGAGGATGATGAGGAGGAGAAACTAGTAGCAAAATCACGAGCTTTGGACCTGAGATCCCTTTCTCTTAGTGAAAATAGAGAGATCTCTACAGGGGTAAAATGGGAAAACTATCTTGCGAGCATGATGAATAGAGAGATGATTCGCTGTATAGAACTGAAGAATCTTATACGGTCTGGAATTCCACATGAGCATCGTTCCAAGATGTGGAAATGGTGTGTCAATCTCCATGTTAAAAAATTCAAGGACAGCACTGTTCCTGGATATTTCCAAACCTTGCTTCAAAATGCTCTTGAAAAACAAAATCCAGCATCTAAGCAAATTGAGTTGGATCTCTTGAGAACTTTGCCAAACAACAAACATTATTCTTCACCAACATCTGAAGGGATCCAGAAGCTGCGAAATGTGTTGCTGGCATTTTCATGGAGGAATCCTGATATAGGATATTGTCAAGGTCTCAACAGGTAAGTTTTTACAAATCTTGTGTTGTAAAAATGTAGTGAAACATTTGATGAACCTTTCAAATAGCAAATATATTGTACTTCTAGGCACCAAATTTCCCTATGGGTTGTACATTTCTAGATTTTAATATTAAGCTAATAACTTAAATGTTTTGGCTTATATGTTTTAAAAAATGGTAATGAAACTTGTAAATGCAGCTTTGCAAAAGAACTGAAATTGAAATTAGCTCACACAAAAAATGTGCTATTTCAAGATGTAAGCTTTGTGTTGGCTTTGTGTCACCTTTAGGTTGTCTTTTTGCATTTGTGAGTGAGAGATTGTTAGCAGGCTGTGTTTTTCTTTTTTTAAATTAAGGTTTTTTTTAAATTAAGTTTATCAGGAGGAGTGAATGATGTGGGAATCAGAAGTGTACTACTCTGACTAATTGTCATGAGCAACTACGTTTGCTAGTTCTGTACTTCTTGCAGTACATTTTTTAGCATCAGTAGTCCCTGGTGTGTCCCAAGGCACATCTGAAGAAAGCAGCAGTTGCTATCTTGGAGTAATGAGTCTCTGGTTATAAGGTGGCAGAAATCCTTTTGCTGAACTAGGACTTTCTGAGCAGCAGAGTTTTTGCCTAAGGTATCTTTTATGTTTGTTTTTACTGGGAACAATTCAGCATTTGAGTGCAGGTTAAATATTTATTACTAGCTTTGATTCAGACATTTTATTATCAGGCATTAAAAGTTTAAGCTGAGAGGTAGTTTGTGGTGTTGCAACTCCTCGTGCATACAGAAATCAAAGATAGATAAATATTTAGAGAAAGATATTTGAGGCAAGCTTTAATATTCTAACAACTATTGACAACAAAGCTATTTTCCGCCCCCCCTTTCATAATAGTCACTGGAAACTGGAAAACCAGGAATACAGCTAACTATTTATCTTTATTTTTTTCTACTTTAGGAAATTTATTTTTGAAGAATTCTCTTCAAAGAATCTTAGGTATAAGGTGAACTTGCTGCAAAAGATTTTTTTTTCTAATTTTATGGCAATTTTAAGTGAAATACAGGACCTACCTGTCTTTTTCCCTTCAATAAGGGAAGGCAAAGAAGCTTGGAGTCTGGAGTAAATTGAAGACTAGCAAAACTAGTTATTTTTCCTGAGTTCCTGGCAAAAGAGCCTCTCGCAAATCATTTTTTCTTTTGGCTTTATCTACTTGCTTACTGAATTGAATAAGAATACTGGGCTTGGATGACAGCCATCTCATTACCTCATTTTAAACTTCATTAATAGCTTTGCATGGTAGTGATCTACTATTAATCCATGTGTCTCTGAACAGAAACAAATGTAGTATTGTAATTGCTCTTAATATGTATTGCGGTTTTAAAATAATCTTTTTCTCCTAATAAATGTTATTTTCAGGTTGGTAGCGATTGCACTTCTGTACCTGGAACAGGAAGATGCTTTCTGGTGCCTGGTAACTATAGTGGAAGTCTTCATGCCTCGTGATTATTATACCAAGACACTGCTGGGATCACAGGTATGTGCTATGCCAAACAAAGCCTGGTCCCATAAAGTGCAGCCGTCAAACTTTGGCTCTAAAGCTGGTAAGCTGCATTTCCTGAAATAACTAAAGTGGAAATTAGTGCCTTTTACCCCAAATGATGGCATGAGATGTGAGGAGCTGCCACAGGTGAGTCCCAAGCACCAGGACCCTGAGCAGGTTGGCGCCTGTGTGACACTGAACGGGCTCATCACCTGGGAGCTGTGGCCCTTGACCACTCTTCAGATTAGCAGCTCCACAGCATTAACTGATTCCCCTTCCTCAAAAGTGGGTAGGGGCAGGAGCAGACAGGTTGCTCGGCGCTCGCCAGGAGAGCAGGGGCATGCATGTGCCCTGTGGAGCTGCAGCTCTCCTCCCTCTCCAGCCAGCGCTCCGGGACGTGCGGCTGCCCCAGCGCTTCCCCAGCCCATTTCTGTGCCCGAGGGACCCTTGGAGACAGGGGGTGTTTAAGCAGCTCACAGGCTGCGGCAGCAGGGGAGGTGCATGCTGGGGTGTAGGTGGTTGGTTGGGGGCTGGCGGATGTAGCTTAGGTTAATTTGACAGTCCTGCACTTCACTGTTCGCTCTTGAAAAATTACCAACTGCAAGTTGGTAACAGGCCTGCTACCTTGAAACAATGCAAGGTTTGGAAAACTTGGAAGCAATAATGTCATATTTGTGTTTCTAGGTTGATCAACGCGTATTCAAGGATTTAATGAGTGAGAAACTGCCACGGCTGCATGCGCATTTTGAACAGTACAAAGTTGACTACACTCTTATCACCTTCAACTGGTTTCTTGTGGTATTTGTGGACAGCGTCGTTAGCGACATCCTTTTTAAAATATGGGACTCTTTCCTATATGAGGGACCAAAGGTGAACTGAATGAGCAATCTTTTTCTGGCTGTGTTATCTGTTAACAAGGTGCTGCATTGTGAATAAGTACAGGTTGGAAGAAGGTGCTTGCAGAAAACCCTTGTCAGTTAGAATAACTGGTAGGAAAAGAGGGTGGAAATGTGCGTAAATAACCAGCCAAGACACTTTTCACTTCATGTATTCTGCAAGTTAGCTCGAGTTACACAATTCTAAATGCTGAGTATTTTTCTTCTTCACTGCCACCAATTTTTTCAACCTTATAAATGTACAAGCAGTGCTATCTGCTCCTACATGCAGCTGTCTTGTTCATCGGTTAAATTACATTAAGCTGACAGATACTACTACAAAGAAGAGAGCTTAATTGAAGACAGCAAAAATCAGAAATATTTAAAAGAGGCAAAAACTTGCTCTAAGTGCTAAAATTTAGTTTGTCTCTTGCAAATACTCGTTTTATTGGTATGGATATTTAAATGATAATGTCCAACAGTCAATGACTAACAGGGCTTCTGTCTCAAATTACTGGAAGAAGGGATTGTTTCATGTGTTTCATACTCAAAGTTGCAGCAAAACAAAATCAGCAGGACAAGGAAAGTCATTGGTTTTAAACACAGTAACATTAAAAGCAGATGTAGAGACTTGGAGAGTGCAGAAGGTATAAAATAAGCAGACAAAAATAGTATATTAACTGGATTCTGTGCTGGCCCTCTCTGAGCATTCTGACATTCTAGTATTCTTGTTGAGTTTTCTTTCAAATCATTCTAAGCATCGAGGTATTTTGCAAAGGCTGCCAGGTACAAAACTTACTGAAGCCTTTTCAGAATGAAGAGGAGGCCTTTGCAGCCTCTGCCAGAGCTGACTGGCAGCCAGTGTCAGATTCCTCTCACATCACTTCCCCAGTATGTTCCAATGTGGTGGGGAAGTTCAAGGCACTGAAATACAACTTGCTAATTGTTAAGCAAAGCTTAATTTCTTTTTCAAAATGATTTCTCTCTATTCTACAACTTAAATAGGCACTCAGGCTTCAAAGAATTTACAATATAAAATCTCAGTATCGTATTCTGGATGGAACAGCTTGTGCTGGTTACACTCTATAACAAGTTTTTGGCAGCTTTTGGTGGGTGGAGATTGGAGAAGCAGAGCACAGCAGGAAATGGAAATAAAGCAGTGTGATTAGATAGCTCGAATGCCAGCTGTGGGAAGAGTAGCTTTTTTTTTGAGTTTACTTTAGATTAAAATGAGAATGGGTACATTCTGTTCTTAAAAATACATACATTTTTCTTTTTTGTCAGGTAATATTCAGATTTGCCCTGGCACTTTTTAAATACAAAGAAGAAGAAATCTTAAAATTGCAAGATTCAATGTCCATATTCAAGTACCTTCGATACTTCACACGCACTATCCTTGATGCTAGGTGGGTAACTCAAACTTATGTGTATCTGAAAGACTTTTGGTAGTGTGTGGGAGTAGTCTAGATATGAGTTTATATATTCATATAAATAATATATATTCTAGATATTAGATATAATCTAGATATTTATATATTAAGTAACTAGAGATGTAATTCCTGAGATTTCTCATCAGCAGTCCAGTTTAACCCAGCATCTCCTTTAATCTTTGTTTGAATACCTGTTTCAGGCTACAAAGTGAGAGGAAACAAAAGCAGAGCTGCTGAAAGCACGTCTGTGAATTTTGACACTTCTGGACAGGCTGCTGTGGTAGCAATTGCATCTTGACAGTAGCACTTCAGAATTCTAGCCATACGTGAAAAGCCTCAGCCTATATTGTGGGGGCAACTTAAGCTAGAAAATGCTTTCTAACAGAAACAAAGGCCAAGCATCAGACATCAGCTGTACCTCATTCAATTTAGGTGCCTTCTGAATCACTAAACTGTAAGCTAATACCACATAAACAGAACACAATATTAAAATGCTTGAAGCAAATATTTTAAGTTGGATACTATTTTATTCCTCAGTACTTTGCATGAGAAGCATGGCTTATGTAAATCAAAGCTTAATGTTTTAATGTTAATGTGTTATTCTGATGACAAGAGTGTAGAGCAACATATCAAGATTAAAAGGAAAAGCTTTATTGGGATCATTATAATGGTTGAAAATACATTTTGCACAGATATTTAGACTTGTTTAAAATATAATAGAAAATAATAGATCTTAATTTGAGTTTTTTGTTTTTCCTGTAATCCATATGGACTTAGGCTTACCCTTTGGCTCCTACTGCAAGAACTGTTTATTATTTTCACTTCCTGTGTTTCAGTTTGGACTGGATATGAGTTAAAACTGAATAGTCTAATTCTGTTGATAGTACTTTGCTGGGATTGATACTGGCATAATGCTCTGCACCCAATTTAAAGGGTAAAAATTTTGGTAACGGTTTTTCCTTCCTCTGCTGAAACCTCAGCAAAGGCTCTGGGGGATTTGTATCTTAATATTCCCCATTGGACTTGAAAAATGCTGAACAGTTGTTGTACTCAGCTGCTTGTGACCAAAATAGATGCTGATTGTGATTCCCACTCTGGAAGGGACAGGAAACTTTGTGCTTGGTTTGGGGCAAAGAGTACAACATCAATCAGTAAAAGAATGAAGTTACTGCCTTCTTTTTTTCTTAGATTTGTAGATACTTTAAGAATGTAGCTTATAATTGCTGCTTTTTTTTTAACATGTGGATACCCCAAGAAACTAAAAGTTGCAAAAATAAATTCTTGCTTAATTTGAGCAGAATTTTGTTTGTTTTCAGATATTTCATTAGAGCTTCAGATTTTGCTTCTCTTTTTGTTTGCAAATATGTAAAAGCATATGATGATTGGGTCCCCTGTCTGAACTTCTGATGCTGTAGTATCCTATTTCCAGCATTGCTGCCATTGCGAGGGGAAGGGGGAGTGAGCCTTGCTAGAGAATCTTGTTTTTTAACAAATGTAAAAAAAGGTCTTCCCCCCACCACTCACATAATCAGCTGTCGTGTTTTGCCAGGTAGTGAGAGCTCAGGTGAGGCCAGAATTCCGCGTGTCTGAGATGCCGGCAGCACAAACGTGTGCCGGGTGCTGCTCTGTGACTCTGGTTTGTTTGGACGTGGCCGGCGGGGACAGAGTGGGTGCGCGGTGACACGATGCCACCTGCCGGTCCCACTGCGCCTGCAGGGAGGCACTTGTGCCATGCTCACTTGAGGAGTGAGGGACGATTCAAACCAGCTGCTTTCTTACTCCCTTGTTTTTACACAAATTTTACAATATTAAAACTTAGACAATGCACAAGTGTGCACAGTGAGACCAATTATTGATACAGACAACAAGTCATCTGGTACAGGAAAATATCAGCAAATGTTTTTTATGGATTTTGAATGCCTGAATTGGGTAGAAAGTTTTTCTATGCTAGATTCTAGGTGCAAGTCAGATCAGGTAGTCAGTACTGCTGGGCTGGGTGATGGCATCGCGCTGGGCGACTCCAAGGGTTGCAGCTGCTCTTGTGGCCTCTGCTGGGTGCTCTGCTAACTGCAGCTGACACCAGCTCAGAGACCTTTATGCTCCTACCAGCAAAATCCCTGGCCTTTCTAACTACATCAAAGTTAGGCTTATGCACATTCTGCATTATCCCTGTTTATACTTGCATTATCCCAGGTTTTATATCTGGCTGTTGAACCACTTCATTACCTGGATAGCAAAGAGCTGACTGTCTTGATTATCAAATTAGCTTCAAAGAATTATGTGAAGGAAGTGGAATGTCTAATCTATGATCTGATATTTGGACACGCTATTCTGTCTAGCCAATTAAGCTCTGATCAGTGAAGCATTCATCTTTTGGTCAATGTTATCAAGGCTCTAATCACCGTAGCAGTATGTAGAATTTCAAGGTGGCTTTGCAAACTGGCGAGAGTTTGAGAGTGTTTTGTCACTTTGAACGCTGCCTGCTCTACAGAACTTCCTTGATGGTATGTCAGGTATGCGAAGGAAGCCAGAAGTGTCAGCTGCATAATAAATATTAACATGGATGGAGTTCAAAACTGACTTTGAAAGATGCCAATGTCTATCATCTTATAACATGTGTAATTCCACAGGAAACTGACTGCAATTGCTTTTGGAGACCTGAATCCTTTCCCATTACGTCAGATCAGGAACAGGAGGACCTACCACCTGGAGAAAGTGCGTCTTGAACTGACTGAACTTGAAGCCATTCGTGAGGATTTCCTACGTGAACGAGACACCTGCACAGAGAAGAGAGACCTTATTAGTGATGATGAGGAGGATAGTTGAAAGTATTCAAACTTTTCTTTGGGATCGTGACCAAAGTTCATTGAGTGAGTTAACCTCCAACACACTTTAATCCTATCAAACAGAATGTAAACTAGTTAGTTGCTTTTGGAAATATGCAGGACAGATTTCCAAATCCCAGCACTTTCAGAAATATTGCTTTGTATGGAGGCCAAAACGGTTCTGTTTACAATTATATTCATTGAATTGTATGTAGAGCACTTAAATGAATATTTTGGGTTAGTAAAACAGCTGCATTGGTGGTTGTTTTCCTGTAGCACACTCTTTGTGCCTATATATGAAACAGTAGTTACAAGGTCATCACTCGGTTTACCACATTCATTGCCAAGATTCTGCATTTTTTTGATGTAATTGTGTTTTTTGTAAAACAGACACAGTGTGGGAGAAATTATTTTTCTTTTTCATGTTGTTTCAGTAAATGGCTTTCACTGTGTTGTTGTCAAATTGGCAATTCTTTAGGTCAACTGGAAAAGTATGGAATGAAGCACCAGAAGAACTTCTGCCTTCCTTTGTGTTTCCTGAAGCAACAAGAAATGCATCATTGATCAGAACACTTTTTTATTCTCTATGTTCAAATACCTATTTGTCATGTGAATGTTCAGTGTATACTAGAACAGTGATATCATTTATGCAGTCAGTTTTATCCCTGTTCAAGTGTGTGGGTTCTGTTTTGCGTGTGTGTGTTTTGTTTGTTTTGAGACATTGCAGTCGGGGTGGGGGGGAAAAGCGACAGCCAAAACCCAGATGTTATGGAGAAGGGAACTAGCTGGGAACACCACGTTTTAGTAGGTAATTAGTTGTGTATCTGCTAAAGGCATTTTATTCATTTTTAGGACTCCTTCTATCTAGGGTTTCAGAGAGGATGAAGTCTTTATCTTTTTAAACAGAAACATAGTATTTGCATGTATGTATAATGATTGTACAATAGTGGTAGAGATAGAATTCTTAAATATTTAGCCATGACTCAAGCCTAAAGCTACAGTATGTGCACAAAAACTTAGGATCCTTTTGCCTGAGAACAGCAGGAACGTGCTGACGTGCTGTGAGCACTGAATGCAGTGCTGCAAGGGAGTGTGAGGGACACTAGCTGGGGTGGTTCTCACTGGAAACTGACTGTAGGCTGTTTTCTCCCTTCATTACTAGCTATACTTTGTAAAAATGGTTAGGATTAAATTTTATTTTTCCTGACTATTTCCTGATTGGGCTCTTGCAATAACATTTTTTTAGCCATTCAGAATGTCCAATTCAGACACTTGTCTCTGGATTATGGGAAAACTAACGTTGAAATCCTAGGTAGCAAATCTCAGCTTCTTGGGTGGGCTGTTAGGTGGCAGAAATGAAAGCCGATGATCAGGAACACTCAAGTGCATGAAGTTTCTATGACATCTGTTCTCTTTTGTTCTGAGAGCAAGTAGGATTTCGGTCAGGTATGTGCATGTGATGGTCTTGGAAGTCTTAAGAGGTGCAGAAATCCTGCTTTTGTTTCACAGCACTTTTTTGAGAATATATTCATAGCCTTCTCTAGGCATATTAGAAGACAGTTTTATCTGGAAGGTAAATACTTTATTGAAGTGAGGCATATATTGTAGCTTACAGAACTTCTTTTGATACCTAATGTAGGCCTCTTCCTGTGTACCATAATTTCAAAAAAGTCAAGGAATCCTTGCCAGGGGGGAAACATGATATGATCTCAATTTTTGTGTTACTTGTCTTCTAAAATGTCTTCCTTGTCTATTATAAGCAGTGTGTGTGTGGTTGGGGTGGTGTTCCCTAGTCACTCTGTTGCATACTTGAATTTATTATTTTTTTCATATTATTGCATGTACTGTATTCCTTTTTTTTACTCATAATTGGTATTTGATTATAAAAATGGGACCAGCTTTTCTAGTTTTCTAGTTATATTATCTTTGTTTTGGAAGAGCTGGTCTCTTAAGTCACAATATTCTGTAATGTTCAGTCTTTTTTTGTTTGTGTTCATCTTGTTTCTAAGTGTTAAGCTTAGAAAAAGATTACATTTAAGATCTTCTTTCCAGTGGCAGCAGTTGAAATGTTCGGGTGAATAATTCAGAAGTAGCTGCCCTGTTCTTACAAATCTGTTACTCTTGAGTGTTTTGAGTCTTCACTATGAACTGACCTTATAACTTAAGAGATGTTTCCACACTGAATTCATTAAGGTCTTCAGGGTGTGAAGATAAAACTAACTTTGAGGCAACTGTTCAGGAAGTTTTCTAGCTGACAAAACTAGATTTACAATGTTACAGGACTATTTCTTCTTTTTCTACAATTTTGCCGAAGGTTAAATTTGTGTTACTGTGACTTGTTAAGGGTGTTGCTACCCATTCATACAGTGAAAGTAAGTTTCTCATGCTGTGTGCATCTAGTACATGAACTGGGAGAAAGCTTATGGAAATCTTGTCTCCGTTTTGTTAGCTTACAGTTGTGAAATGAATTGGTGGTATTTTAGTCACACTCCTAGCAAGCTGACTTTATTTTGCTGAGCTTCGTTACTGATGCCTTAATTAAAACATTTAATAAAAAAAAAAGGCATCTTAAGATTTGCCTCTGACCACTAGAAGTCTGCATAGAACAAAACTGAGATGAATTAGCAGGAAGCCACTGCAGGGCAAGCTTGCCTTGCTGTTGTAGAAGTTTACAGGCAAATGCTACTTTTCTAGTGATGCTTCATCTGGCGAATTTGAAGAAAAGTAACTCTTGTTAAGAGTATGTAAGATACACAAGCAGTATTTAAACCAAATGAAACCAAACATAAATACAGTGTGACTTGGTGATCTGTTTCCTGGGTTTGTCTATTGTAAGGAACACTTTTAGGCTTTATTTTTTTAACTTCAAGACTATGCACGTGTGTAAAGTTCCTTGTGCAAGGCTCCCCGTGTATGTTGTGTGAACCAAACCATTGAGTTGCATCCTACAGAATATTCTTTTATCCTCATAATTATGTATGGCTTTCTGGGGAAATTTATCCATTGTTTAAAATATCTTCTGTTAAAAGGTCAGAAATCTGGTGCACTACATGTTTAGCTATAAAAATTTCACAGTATTCTAGCTTTACCTGTTGATGTCTGTAGGTGGAATTATTATCAAGTGTTATTGGATTTTGTTTTACGAGCTATATAATCCATAGAAAGTATTTTTGTTGCCTTTTAGGTGTCTTCTGTGAGACATTCTCCCCTTTTCCCAGTCTTTGTAAACATGGTAGGATATTTCAGTAGAACAGGAAGGACATTTGTTCCCTAGGACATCAAGAATGAATGAATGGCTAGTCTTAAATCTGATAAATTTAGTAGTATGTTCAGTCATGCTTAACTGAGAAATGGAAAATTAGTCACTTTATTTCAAGAAACAGTGTAGCTGTTTAAGTGAATCTTCCCTTAAGTGCCATGTTATGAATCAGCAATATGCGGTACAAGAAATTTGAATCACTAAATGTAACCAGTGTTTTTTGCTGAAGATTGATGTAAAGAAAAATAAATTGTTTACTACTTTGCATTACAACTTGCTCTGCTTTTTCTTTTTTTCATAACAGATGGAAATGACTGCAGGTGCCATCGAAACAAAAACCATTAGTAAATTTGATGATTGTCTAGTGTCATTTGAGGAAGCCTCTATAGAGGATAAAATATGCAAGTTTTTTTTTTTTTTGAAGCATGAAGATGTGGACTTTAGACATGTTGCATGCAGGTGATGCTGACCGGGTAAACTTGTGATTGGTGTCCTTTAGTTTCTTGGGGGAGGGATGGAAAATGCTCATGAGCATTTACAGGAAACAGACTTAAACCTATGTATTCACTTGATATCTTGAATTAGTTTGATGCTTTTAACGGTGCTATCAAGTACTTCACTACTACAGATGCAAACTTGACAGCTAAATGTTTATGAGGAAGTAAGCATAATGAGATTACTTATAACTGTTTGTCCAAACAGGTCTTCCATAGTAGAGGTGAATAGTGCACAGCTCTTAACATCTTGTCGTGCTGTAGGAGAAATGCAGATGTTGGCACAGTTTGAAAACTGTTCAAGGAGTGACAGAACAGGATAAAGAAGAATTGAGTCAGGACAAGACTATGGCCTAAAAAACTCCTGTGATGTATCCTGAAAAATGTAAGTCTAAAGGAATAAACAGAAAAGTTCTGGAGATGGAGTGCATGGGCAGTGATGTCTTCCCTTGGACACCTGACATATCATTTAGGTTGTGTTGCCCTAACAGCTGCTAGGGGCTTAATAGTTACAGAACAGCTGGTGTTCCTGTTCCCTCCTTGGAACCATCAAGCTCCAGGGTTCTCAATTCTGTCTTCAAAATTGCAGCTAGGATGTGTGTAAGTAAGGCTGATGGGTTTAGCTGACCAGGTATGTTAAATACCTTATGCCTAAGAATGCCCTAACTTGGCAAAATGATAAACAGAAGTTCATGACATGGAATTTTGTCATGATAGTCTGCTGCAGAAGTTGTGGTTTGATGCAGTTACACATCTGATTGAAGGGCAGCTCTGCCCTGTCAAAACTGCTAGTCTTTCAGAGCAGGCTTAGATTAAAAAGCAGACCTAGGGACCACACACTGAATGTGACATTAAAAGTTTTTTTTTAATATGCTGTCTGTTTGCTGCCCTTAGTGAGTCTGGGGTACTGCAGAGAAGAGAAAAACATGTAACCAAAATACATACTTGGAGTAATTAAGAAGAGCTTGGTAGCCTTAGTTTGGGTATTTCCTAATCCTCACTATGTCCTGCCTATGTGTTTTGCTTAGGATGTGGTTTCTGTGTGAATTAATTAGATCACTGTGCAGTGAGCTGCCTTTAAGACCTCAGGTTTGAGCTGAGGAACTGACTCTTAATGATGTCTTTAGGTACTGTGATTGGTAATAAAACTATAAAATAGGCAATTTGTCTGTTTCTGTAAATGCAGGTGGTATTCTCCTGGTATGTAGTGAAGGCTGAGATGAGACTTCCCTTAGGAATGTAAGGTATGTGTTTCCTCCTTGATCCCTTCCTAAAGGAGCCTGTTAGTAGTGTGGCTAGCAGGCACAGTGATGTTCGTTGGCTTTGAGAGCTCAGGGACTTCCAGGCTGCTTGTGCTGCCCTGCCGGCCTTCAGAGCTGCTCGGCTCAAGGTTTCCTTCCTATTTGTGCCCCGTATGCACATAAAGGTTTTGCCCCGATTGCCAAAGACACTGCAACTACTTTTTTATATAGTCTATAAGTCAGGAGAAGGTGGATGTAGTTCTAGTAACATGACAAGTCTGAACATTAAAGTGGAGCAAGATTTGGTCTACCTTTGTGCCACCTCTCCTTTTAAGGAAAGCCAGTGGAAATGGAGCTCAAAGGAGGGTCGCGCAGGGTATGGTGAGCTTGTGTTTTGAAGCGTGCCTGTGGTCTGTGTTGCTTTGTCCCCCTTGTAGCTAGGAGCAAGAAAGGTGGCCTGCCTTGTGTATGCTTTTTGCTGATAACCTGGAGCATTGGCATGGTGTCATGGGATCATATGACACTGTAGCAGCAAAGGTAAAGAATGAAATCTCTATTTCCCTTTTAAAGAGTTCTGAATTCTTGCACTGGCCTTTGAAACCTTTAGCATTGCTCCCATTTCCTGCCCTCCACCCTCTGCAATGTCAGACTCAGCCGCTTTCCTCTGATTTGGGAGAGCTGGGTGGGACTGGGGCTGTAAACACGGCTCCTGGGCAGGCTGGCAGGGCATGGTTCAGTCCTCTTGGCTTGGAGCAAGTTTGTTTTTAGCTACGACACTGAAAAGCACTGCCTTTAGGCTCTTGCCCAGCAGAAAAATTCACAAATGCATTGTACCTGTGCAAATTTTTTGCAATGCAAACAGCCTGCCCACTCCAAATATGAGAGTTTGCTGTGGCTTTGCTTAGTTGTAACTATATGCAGAACTGGAAGGGAAGGCAGCCTGGTATTTATTTATATGCCACTTCTAAGGTGTGAACAATCCCCCATCATTCCTTTTAACAAATGCTGACTATTAGCTTACCCAGAAGAAATGTAAGGAAACCAAGCAGTACTTATTGCAATTACTGTCTGTGAATAAAGTTGGAGACAATCTCGTTGCACAGGTTTTGAGGATGTCTTTAGGAGAGGCGGGTGAGGTCACGAAGGACAGGTAATTGCTGGTGGCCGATTCAGGGCACGGTCTCGGGCAGCCCCAGAAGCAGTACTGCAAATGTTTGCTCTGGTAATGCTCAGTAATGCGCGCTGAGGTCAGCGCTGGGGCCGGAGAACCCTGGCCATGTTTTCTGATGGTGACTTCTTGAAACAGCCCCACCTTTGCTTGGGTGATGCCGGGTGTCAGAGCACCCACTACAGACCCGTGCAGAATACGGCACTAGCAAAGTGAGTGTTTCCATAAAGGCTAATGCAAGGGCCGGGGCCTCTCCCATGCGTTCGCTGACCAGCCGTGACTCCCTGAGCGTGGTTTGCCTCTGTCTGATGGTGAAAGCAAGAGAAGCCGAGCGCCGCATCTGTGCGACCGCCCTGCGCGGCAGGGAGAGAGATGCTGCCGCGCAGGTGCCCGTGTCGGGCGGCGCAAGCTGCCCACGAGGGAGCCTTTACCAGGCCTGCGGGCTGCTCGTGGCCCCTCGTCGCCCCTAGCTGGGCTGAGGGGGTGGTCGGGACCCTTGTAAGGGCGGCCGCTGCCAGCGGGGCCTCGGTGCCCCGCGCCCGTTGTTCCTAGA
>VZSV01000137.1:1412902-1459472 GCA_013398735.1 Nothocercus julius
CAAAAGGTGCCTTTTGTGTAAGATGGCTCTAGCTTTAGCCTAAAAAACACTAGAAACAAAGATAAGAGAAAATTGTTTCAATTTATTTCATTTTTTTCCAAAGGATTAATCTGGAACAGACAAGGTTTGATTCCAAGTTTCAGCCATTTTTCTGTATTAAAAAGGAATTCGTAAGGGGAAGGTTTATCGCTCTGGTCAGTTCTGAGGTGTGTGTTGGTTTTTACCCCAGTACAGCTATTACTTCGTAACATAAAAATGTGCCTGAGGGGATGCTCCAGAGCTTGGCAGAGTTCAGTGGTTCATCTCCTGTCAGGGTGCTCGAGCAAGCAGGATTATTCAGCGGTTACTTCAGTCACTTGAAACTGGTTGGCCAAAAAGCTTAGAGAAGATTCACTAAGGAAAAAATACGCAGAGCTGGTGACAAGGTAAATGATCCAAATACTTTGTTCCCATATCTAATTTCTATAATCCTTCTGTCATTTAGCAGTGGGTGAATGTTTATCATGGTTTCAGAATATGCAAACTAGTCATTACTTCTCAAATAACTTGATCATGACAGATTAATAACTACATAGGAAACCCCTTCTAAAAGAGAGAAATCTCAACTTTCTTCCCTGTGCTCCCCTTAGGGTAGATACTGTCACCCTTTTCTGAAGAGTGAGTTTATTTCCTTTCTAGGTATAACAAGCTGTACTAAGAAAGTAAGAACATCATCTATATCAGGGGTTTGGACTGTAATAAATATGTATGCTTAAAATCATGACTTAAGTCACTCTGGGAAATACATATTTCTTAGGGCAGATAGGGTCTGATTTATGGTATGAGAGAATTTAGGAATGCGAAGTGGTTTAGGCAGGAAATGTTTCTGGTACCTAAAATTGGGATCTGTGAGTTCAGTGTTCAGCTTCTGGTTTTGCTGCAGCTTTGTCCCTTGGCTGTAGGTAAATCATTTGCATGAGATTAGTGATACTTTTCTATCTGAGAATATCTGGGATGTTAGGCAAAGGGGTTGGCATACGGGAACCCAAAGGTGGGACTACACAGTGAGTGGCTTTATGGAAACCAAGCGAGTAACAGGAATGCAGAGTATGGTCAGCATACGCTGACCTTCATGTTAAAATACTCAACACTGGGAATCCTAGAGCAAAGAGACTGAGATAGGAGAGTTGATCCCAATGTGCCACAGTGGAGGGAAAGGCTTGGAACGTTTCAAGAGGGAACTCGGAGGTTGTGTCGTCTCCTCAGCTTGCTGCCGAGTCCTGGTGGCTGTTGTGGAAGCTGTGGAACTTCGGGCCTGCTGTAAAAGCCTTTCTACATCAATAAACTTCTTTGGTTTTAAAGTTCTAGTCTGATCCAGCAGCCACTGAGGCTGATTTCCCCCTTTCTTCCTGTTTTAGTGAATTCTGGTGCAGACCTCATGTGATTGGCGTAGCCCTAAGTCGTTGTGCTGAAGCAGTGTTTGGTTACACGTCTCAAAAGTGTTAACGTAGCAATTAATTTATTTTTTTTGATACAGTATTTTTACTATTTTTCATGAATGTGCAATTTGTTTTTCTGAATGAGTCAAACCTCTAATTCAGCCTTCTTTCACGGAGCAGCCTAGGGAAATCATTATTTGATCAAAGAAAAAAAAACCACTAAATCTGTCATTCTTCCTTGGGTCTAGTTTGGAATAACCTTGCTGCGTGCTTGCAAACGGAGTCCAACAAAACATCACAGTTCGAATCTTTTTGGTTTCCTCGCTCTTATATGATATCTGGGTGATTGTGTTTATGCCTGTGAATGGCATTTTCATTACAGATGAATTTTAACAGCATGAAGGTCATCTTTTATTATGTTATTCCCCTTATGCTGTGTGTTTGCTAATGACAATTGCCTTGGATCATCAAGCGTGTGATCTATTTTGGGTATCTGCTACAGTGGCTGCTGGGTGACAGCCAGGAAGAAATATCTGCAGAAGTAAGGAGAGTGGAAGGCAGTGTAGGATGACACGGAGCAACAGACACGGGAAGCACCAGCAGCGCAGGGCTGTGACCGGAGGGTCTGGGCGCTTCGGAGCAGGTTGGTGTTTCGTCCTCAAAAGTGAAGCCTTAGGCTGCGATTGCCTGAATGGCTCCTCGGTGCCGCAGAGAGGCTTCCTCTTCTGACCAGTGCAGACAGAGTGTTAAAAGATCAGCAAAAGATCTTGGCGGGAGGAGGCAGGTCTGGTTCTTTTTGAGAAAATAGCCTGTGGATTTTAGGAATCTGCAGAAATGGGCACCTGCTTCAGAGGATGCTGTGAGATGAGGAGACTTGTCAATTTACTGCAAACTGGCTGAGTTCTCAGAGAGATCTTGGGCGGGCTCCCCATTCTCAAGTTATTTTCTTAACTTACTCCTCTGAATGACAATCTGCTTCTCTCTTAGGACAATGATTTTGTCTTAGGTGTGTTTGCACTGATGTTATTTATAGCTCTGTGCCTTGAATTCTGTTGGAGGGAGTAGTCAGCATGAGGGAATTGTAGCCTTTGGGCAAGGCTCAGCAGCGTCTCTTAATATGTGGGCATTTTCCCTTAGTTGCCATTTGCGTGGGCTGAAAACTTAATTTTGCAAATCAGCATGAGATAACATTGGGGGCTTTTGGAAAGGTTTGGCATTGGATTTAGCTTTCTTTTCCTGAAGATTGCACGTGTTGAGCTAGATCTGTACCAATGTTTTAGAGAATCCTACTCTGAACAACTGCTAACAAAACTGTAGCAATTTAATATAGCGCAAAAAGCTCAGAGATGCCCTACTTCATGTAAATGTTACTAAAGTACGTATTGCTTGTGGTTGCAGACTCTGACCAGAGTTGGTCACTGAGCTTTTTATGGCTCAATGTAGTTAGGTTTTATCATGGTATGAGAGGCCTTATAGCTACTTAACTTTACTCCTTTCTATCTGCTAGAGTGACTTTTGTTTGACATAATTCTAGTGCTTATCAGCACAGGAAATGCCAACCATGTTGCAAATTGCTCAGCAGGTTATTGTGTTGAAAGGCATTCTGTCAGGATAATGTGTGTTGCTGTGGAGGGTGTATCTCGAGGAATGATGTCTCTGGTCTTCCTCCTCAAGAACAGCAGTTTCTGGACCACCTGCCCAAAACTGGGAAAAATATTGAGTGGAAACTGAGTTGATAGTCAGTGATATAGAGGGTGTTACACTTGGGCATAATTAAATAAAATCAACCTTTTTTTTTTTTTGTTCATATATCTATTTTTTTGTTCTATATCTTATGCTCATATTTCAAGCCTGATATTTTTTTTTCTTCTACAATAGCAGTCTCCAAAGGGAGACCATTGACTCTGGTAGGAAAAAAAAGTTCTCCTTCTCTCTCTGTAGCAACCTCATTGTCTGCCTTGCAAGTCTTGTGCTCCATTTTCCAAGCTAACCTGCTTTGTGGAGAAAGCAGTCCTCAGGACACAGTCAGCTAGTGGTGGTCACTAGTAACCAGTATAAGGTCCTGCATGATTACACAACATACCGGTATGAGGCTTGTCCTTGCAGACCTCACAGACTTCACCTTCCATCAGTATGCTCAAGAAGGAAATGTTACAGTTATATAGTGCAATACATGCAAAAAATAAGTCCTGCTGCTGGTTTTGTCATCTGAAACGTCTAGGTGTGATGAAAGATGTTGCACTGAAAATCCTGAAGATAAAATCGCAGTGCTGTTTTTGCAGCAGTAATTCAAGCTCCCTTTTTCAGTCTCACCACTGTGTTTCATGAACAGAGCTTGAAGTGAGAAAAAGGAAGTTGTGTTGTGCTCTTCTGAGCTCTTGGTCTGCCTGCTGACGCGCTGATGAAGAAGCCTGTAATGCCGATTTTCATGGTAGCTCTTTTTTTTGGTACAGAACAAATGCTTTAGGGTCCCGTGCCAGTTAAACCATATACCTTCCTTTTAGGCTTAAAGGAGTATTCTGTGCTTCTGGTAAATTATGTGCTCAAGTACTTTGAGAAGCAAGAGCCCTCTGCAATTAAAGGCACAGAGTTTTTCTTCAGATTTGGACACTGTTCAGCAGAGCCTGGTGAATTAGCTGAATTAGTACTGTAGCTGTTTTGGTCAGGGGTAGCTTTGGCCATGAAAGAACTGCAGTGGAGCCAAAGTGGTTATATCAGAAGTGTTCTACTGATTCTTTGTCTGTTGGAAGGTGATGTTGAATGTCATTCTGTCTTACAGGTCCAGGTGCGCCATCTCTTTTACATCAATGAAGAGTCCAAATATGGCTTTGTTCAAGCAACAGAAGGTGGAGGACGTTTATGAAATTGGAGAAGAGCTGGGAAGGTAAGTTTGTATGGATGACATCAGCACTGTTCCAAAAGCTGACAAGTGTATGGATGTTTGCAGCATTTTAAAACGATGATTGATATCTACTCTGCATTATAACCTGAACTAATATAAAGTAATAGAAACGCATCACTTTACAGAAAATGCTTTTTTCAAATTGTTTTAGTTTAACTGTAGTAGCTGTTGTTCCTGCTTCTCATCATACAACTGGGACAACAAAAGGTCTGTTTATGTGGTCTTTTGTAGATAGAAGTCAGCTGTATCTGTGCTTTATATCGAGTTGGCCTGTGTGTTGTCTGAAGCAGCTAGGAAGCTGTGGCACCATGGCCATGATCACAGGCATGGCTCTTTGGGCTTGTTTTTTTGCGTAGTGCTGCCCAGCCCCCTTGGAGCATGGATGTGTTCATATCTGCCTGCAAAACACTGTGCATGTATTCCTGAAAAGATTCACAGATCAAAATTTCATCTGGACTGATTAATGTCTGTGTACAGCTTTTAATCCCTAAAGACTTACCTACAAATGTCAATTCTAGTTGAAATTAGTGGGCTATTACTATGCTTAACCATAAGCACCTGTTCAAACACACTGCTGGATTGATGGCCTGGAGGTAGGGCTCCCCCAGTCACTTAGCAGCACACAGTGCTCTGGATGAGCGTAGACTGTTCCCATTCAGTGTTCAACCCTTTTATGATTTTCTTTTTAATATGCAAATAGCTAAATTAGGGCTATACACATGCTGGCTTCTTGCCAAACATCTGGCAGTTGGTTCTGATAAATGGCTGTATATGTGTAATTACCCTTTTTCAAGGGCTGATAATTTAGTTGCATTAAAACACTTCAGTTGAAGCTGTTTCCCTGCCAAATCTTTTTTTTTTTTTTTTTTTTTTAAATCCCCAGCTATTCCATCGCTAGAATTGTCAAGACTGTTTCTTTATAAGAGGGATGTTTATATTTTTTCATTCCTTTCCCTCTCAGGAAGGCCTCAGTTGTTAAATTTTCCGTAACTGGTTTCTTTCTGCTAATGACTGATCCTGAGAATATCAGCATGAAAGTGAAAATCTGACAAAAGTGAGCCCTGAAGAAATGTCATGTGTGTGTACACACACATGGCGTGGAGGAGGGAAATTGAGTGAATGAAAATACCACTGTGGGCACTGAACTGCTGGAAGAAATTAAATCTAGGGAGATGTCAGCAGAGTGTTTTGCTGCGTTGTACTTGTAGTGCTTGAGAGGCTGGGGGTCAGTGGATCAGCAAAGAGACAAGCTGAAAGCCAGGTTAAGAGGTAGAGGTAGCTCATCACAAACCAGGCTGGGGGAAAGATGAGGCCGTTTCCATGTGCAGAATCTGGAGCTGACTTGCAGTGAAATGGGCAGAAGAAATGCACTGAGCAGTTGCTCCATTCTGGAGCTGGGACAGCTGCAGCCATGTATTGTGCTTGGCCTTTTGCAGATTAACCAAATAGATGTTATGTTTAGGCTATTAGGCTACTATTGTGCAGTATGAATATACATATAAATACATCTTTAAATATATATATATATATAAAATATGTATAAAACCTCAGGCTGGATTATGGCACCAAAGCTTTTGTTTGATTCCTTGAGGATGATGAAGGAAAGAGCAGCACCAGGCGAAGTGGAAGTGAGGGCTAGTGTGCAAGCAACTTCTTTTACACTTGCAAACTTGTATTGGCCAACAGCAGAGCAAGGTTAGAAGCAATCTGAAGGCTGCCTGTTTTTTTCTGACTTAAGGAGTGGTCAGTGCTCCTGATGGGCAGATATGCAAGAGGAAAGATTATACTGTGAGAAGAGACTGAAATGGAGTGAGTGAAGATCTGTCTCTTCAGTGTACTGAAATCCTTTGCCTTCTGCTCGGTAACACTGTGGTTCTCAACAACCTCATGTGATAAACCCAGATGTGGAATCCACATTTCTTTAGTTACCTGTCAAATGTGTATTTGAGGTTGTCTTGTGTCTGTTTCTAAGCACTCTGTCTCTCTACTGCTTTAAGGCCTGTGACAAACGCTGGCTTTACTGGAAGTGACATTACACACAGCATGGGTTGTGGTGACTTGAACACAAGAATTTTTTCCGGTGTTGACTAACACCCTTGAAGCCTATAGATGCCTCTCACTACTTTTGGTATGTTTTCAGCAAGCTGTTAGTGTAGACAGGAACAGGTAGTTTAAAAGATTCATTTATTGTGACTCTGGCAACAAAAGTCACTAAACGAGGAGATTTTCAAGCAATGTCTGTGAAGCATCTGCCCTGTTCATGTGCTTCTGAGTCTGTTTGGACTTCCCTGGAAACAAAACTTTTCATTAATTCAGGGCTGATATGTGTTCCAGCTGAGGTTCAGTCAAACACTAAAATACAGGATCTCGCTGATGGTCTTCCAGCATGTTTGTTTGAATGTCTTTGCACAGCCCTTAGGAAAGGGGGGTCCTCCTCCGTGCTGTAGAGGCTCCTGAATAGGGCTCCCATGTGCCTGGTAATGAGGCCAGGCCTCTTCTGTCACTGTGCACAATCATGCCGAGCAAAGGCTGCTCACATCCAGCTGCAACATGTGCTGCAGGGCACATTTGTGGACTCCTTGACCAGATCATGTCTTAACACATCATCTTATGATGATGTATGTACTTTTAAAGTTACTTCCTACAAGATAGGATCAGGTGGTTTGTACATCTGAAGTCTGTGGGGACTGAGGTTCTTAGCAGTAGCTAAAAGGGGACCTAAGAAGAGGAGGAGCGTCTTGGGTCAAGTTAGAAAATGTCAGTGTTAAATATATATATATTAACCCTTTTGAGAGCTACAGTACAACTTATTGTTATAATGTTGAGATATTACTTTTTAATCAAAATTTGTGAAGAGGTAAGGGTGAGTTTAGATAACTTAACTGACGTAGTAATATAAGTAAGCGTGTGCTAGCTGAAAACTCAACTTTGAATTTCTCAAGGTATTATTGTCCTAAGGGAAAATTCCCTGTCAGAGAGTGGTGTAGAGCTTTAGCTTGACGCTATGTGTGAAGTTTGCTTACTCTTCTACTTGGACTCTGTAGCTAAGAGTTACTGCTGCTCCTTGCTGGTACGGTAAAAGGGCATGGGGAGACACAGATATGGCTACAACAGAAAATCTGTGTGCTTTTCATTGCATTTGGCATGGGGCAAGTGTTGGTGACCATTAGACTTTCCACGGAGCAGCCAAGGCTGTTGGTGAGCCGGGTGCTCTGCATGCTCTGAGCTGCAGTTGCCAAGGGCACCGCTGGTGGGGATTTGGAAGGAAGAGGCCTTGCTCTCCGAACTCTGCTGTCATGGTAGAAAACCCCGTAAAAAGGGGAGTACTAATGAGCTTTCCCCTTTTGTCCTTGTTTTAAGGAGCAGTTGAGAAGATGAATATGCTCCATGAATATTGTTTTTTAAAGTCCTCAGGTATGCTGTTTAGGCTAGTGGTCTACAGGAGCCAGAATGCCATGGAGCATAAAGTAATGATTGCCTGCAGATGTATTACAAAAAGATGGTGCTTTTCTCCCAAAGACAGCAGATTGCACAATTTGGGAGGACTTTATGCAGTCCTCCCAGGCATTTAGTGCTATCACTCTTTGGAGGCATTGGACTGTTTTCTGGCACAGTCAACCTCCTTCACGTTCTTTCAAAAATGGAAATTTCAAAAATAATTTTCCACAGGATGTTTTCAAAATTTATTGGTCCTCGGATGTCATTTTTGTTTGAAACATCATTTTTATCCAAGTCATGGCAAACTGTGCCTTAATTAACTATTTTTGATTTTGATGAAGTTCTATGCCAGAAACCTATTAAAGAACTTTTGGCTGGGACAAGCATTTTGCTCTGGGACAAGCCGGTTGCAGGAATGGTTGCCACTCTAACCACATGTCAAAAAGATGAGATGCACCTTGAAGAACATGAGGAAGCAAAAGCTACCTTGATGGGCCTTGGGTTACACAAGGACATGGGCCCTGGAGTACACAGAAAGTCAGATAAACACTTGTTCTGAGCCAAGGCAAGTTGTTGGGAGGGAAAACCAGGAACGGGAATCCCTGGTTTGCCGCTGAAAGGGGCCAAGAGGGGCTGGGCCCCCTGAGCGAGCAGCGTAGTCCTCCAGGAGGGTTGCTGCCGCTCGGCAGCAGCAGACCTTGCTGGACAGCCATTAAACAAAACAGCTCAGGACTTGGCTGGGGCTTGGATGGCTTGTTCTGCCTAGTGGGACAAAAGCTTTTAGCGGGCAGCCTTGCAGGAGCTTCTTTAATTGCGCTAGCGAACGCTGTGGCGCTGCTGGTGGGTGCCGGGAGAGTGGTGGCGTTTCAGAGATGTGCAGCGTGACTGATAAAAAGTTGCACTGTGGAGTCACTAATCGGTCCCCCAAACGCATTGTCAACCAGCCTAGAGAGGCTGCTGACCCTTGTGCCTCTGGGCAGTGTCACTGCTACCAACCGAGCGCGGGCTCGGGGCAGGATGTGTCACAGAGCCTGTCAAGAGCGTTTTGTGACGATGCCCATTGCGACCGGTGCACCCTCGGGAGACCATGTCCTGCCCGCCGCGTTCTGCACCATCGGCCCTAACTGAGACAAACCCAGAGGGGTGGCTGCACAAGGAAATTTCTCTGTATATCTGCAGCTTGTTGTCATCCTTTGTTTTCACCAAGATACCACATAAAGGCAATTGTTTTCTTTTGGAGAAGGCATCTGCTTGTAAGGAACTATCAGTGAAGAGGGAAATGAGAATCGTTAGTCAAAGAAATTTGTTGGAGATTATCAGCACTTATGGTTGAAGTAGTTTCCTTTTTGCATTGTCCATAAGCAGGCCAGAAAGAAATTCCAGGTGATTCAGACAGTGCCCCTAAAGAAAAGCTCATCATTTGGATGTGTATCGGTTTTTCCAGGTATAATCCAGCGCTTTCGCAGCCCCTTCTGCCCCGGGTGTGGTTTCACGGTCAGTTCAAAGCAAGCAAAGCCACGAGTGCCCCATCGTGCCGGCCACGGCTGCCCCGTGTGTGCCGGGATCGGAGGAGCTCACTGGGACAGCACTTGGAGCTTTTCTCCCAGTGAAGCCTAGGAGAGCTGCAAGAGCAGCATTTCACCAGTGGTAATGGGACCTTGAGGCCTGGCACGTAATCGCTGTTCTGACAATGTAACTAATAAATATTTACTTGTGTAATGAAAAGAAAAAGCGGAGATAAGTGAGGTATTCTTTACAGGGGAGGAACTTGGAAATCCATCATAAAAAATGTCATCCAGCCGCACAGACTCTGGCAAACAGAGGGGTGTGATTGCAACAGCAGAGTTACCCTTAGCACACATCACAACATCCTCACCTGCTGTTTTTTTTTGTCTTTTGTTACAAAAATCATTCAGTGCTGGGCTTTCCCAGGCATCAGGCCTAGCTCTCTCCTTTTGTACTTTGAGCTAGTTCTCTCAAACTGGAAAAATAGCCTTGGATTTTTTTCTGCAGTGCATACAGAGGTATTTAACAGATCTTTGTCTTTGATGCAAAATGTAACTTTATTGATTTCTACCCAGCACCTCTGCTAATATTTATTTCTACTATAATTTCACATGTCATGTGTTTGAATATTGAATCTTTTCTTGAAACATTTTTGGCATCTGGTACTTGGTTCATGTAACGGAGATTCTCATCAGCCATCTGACACAGTCACTACTTTCGGGTGTTTATAGTCTTTTCAGCAAACTGGTCTTCATTTTTTTTCCCCCTTCTAAATAGATTCCTCTGCTAGTTTTCAGTACTCAATTAATTCCTTCTAAAATTTTTGTTTTATGACAAAAAGTACAGATAAAATTACAGCTTTTAAAAACTATTTTAAGTAACGAAATTACTCTGCCTACAGTAACTAAGAACTGGCCTTGGTTGGTACTTAATAGCAAAGTCACACCTCTGTTTTGAGTTTCTTTTTACTAGAATTGAGGTGAGTGATGGAAATGATCTCAGTGTATCTGCTCAGTCCACATTTGTCATTGCAAGTATGACTATGGCTAAGCAACCCCGGGGAAGCACTCAAAACTGCTGTAGAGGAATGGCTTTAACCATTGAGGATCAAATCTAATTCTAATCTTTGCTATTTCTTAAAAAAAAAGGGGGGGGGGGAGAAAAACTTTTTTTTGGTGTCCATTGCGGTAGAAAGCTGCTGGGAATTTGGGCTGCTGCGGAAATACTCTGTGCAGTATTCCCTGCTGGCTTGTGACGTGAAAAATGGTAGCGGCAAGTAAAATGGAAACAGTACAGTTCACCACTGGACAAATTACCAGCATCCTCTAGGTGCCTGTCTGATGGTTGGGATTAATCCAGCTCAGGTAACCTCCGTTCAGCATTTCTAAACAACAGCCCATTTGGACAGGGGTGGGAAGCGGGTGGAAATGCTGAGCTAACACCAGGGGCGCTTTGCTGAGGGGAGACATTCAGAAGCAGCTGGTTGTCTCCAGCGCAGGCATCTTGGCTTAGGGTCGCTGCCCTGTTTGGGGAGTGATCAGGAGCCTTTTTCAAGTGCAGTTGAAACCCTTTGTACCTTTAAACACAAATGGTACAAGGCGCTAACCCTTTGCATGTGTGTTACGTACGCGCGGGTGTTGCTCCACATGGCAGCAGGAACAGCTTATCAAACCAGCCATTCCTGCTAAGCTTGAGTCAGCCCTGACCTTCCCTCGCTCTCTGGACTCTGCTCATTACCACGGCGGGAGCTGATACTCAATCTAAAACTGAAGTGTGATAAGCGGGGAGGATTTTTATCATGCACATTTTATTCTTGTGCTTCAGAGTGCAGAAGAGGCTGGCCAGGCTATCAAGAATTTGCCAGAATTGCTGGGCTAGTGCCATATGTCCCTGCAGACTCTCTGCTCCTCCAGCCTCAGGAGCTGATACGGGCCACGCTGCTTGTCTCTGCATGCTGGGAGGCTTCCAGAAAACACTTAACAGCTTCAGAAAGTGCTGTGGTGATTCAGCAGGTGGCACAGTTTCTTTTAAATTAGGGCTGTAAACCCAAATTGCCATTAAGGCATTAATTGGCTGTAATGCAGATAGAGCATCACTTGATCGATAGCTGCTCATAAGCCATAAAATTGTTCAGAAACACGAGATTTATTAAAGGTTCATTTAAATCTCAGATAGTTTGTTTATGTCTTACTTATTCCAGTAAACTGGACCCTTCTATTTGAGTCATTTTCCCCCCACTGTTGAGGCTCCCCGTTGGCAGTGGATGCTGAGTCTGTTCTGCCCAGGACGGGTCTCCTTTGCACGAGCTCGAGACATGGGTTCCAGGTGCTAGAGACATGACCAGAGGTGCTCAGTGCTCTCCTGGCATAACTATTAAAACTTACCACGTGAAGTCACTTTTAATTTTTTTTTCTCTACATAGAATAATGCATCCTGTTAGGTTTAACACCTAGCTAGCAGTGTGGTCACTGTCACATTAAGTGATTTGGTTAGAAATAACCTTGGTACTTCCCAGGCCTTTAGTGAATCTGAAATTAAGTCACTAGCCACATGTGGGCAGGGGGGGTTGGACTAGATGATCTCTAAGGTCTCTTCCAACCTTAATGGTTCTGTGATTCTATGTCATGACATGAACACTTTTTTCCCACCTCTCTCTCAGGGCTGTGGTAAGAAAACAGTGATATCCCTGTGATAATCTTGCTTGAAACATTCAAAAGATAACTATAGTATTTTATGAACTGGATTTACTTGCATATTTTTCACACACACATGAAAAAATTGTCTGCTTTTCAGTAGCCAAGCAAAACTCCTGTAAAATAGTCTGTTAATAAGAAAAGGTTTAGAGTGTTCTGTCACAGCACAGCGCTCCTGCAGTGAGGTTCTGAGCACTTCCCACCTCTACGACAGGTAGCCAGGTTGCTAGCCTTTTGTCGCTTTTGATTTTTCACTTTTTATTTGCAACTCAAGCTCAGGAAATAGTGACATTTGTCACGGTTTCATTTATAAAACTGTTTATGAAGTTGTAGGTTGTATCAGTAGAGTAGGAAAAACATGAAAGTTTGGGGATTTTTTTAAGTGAGAAATTTGTTTTCTGCCCTCCAGAAGCAGGAAGACCCTGTACTTCTAAGATTCTTCCATGCTAGGGCTTCTTTTTTCACTGTTTCATCTATCATGCTCTACTTTCTTAGTAAATACTGCGCTGTTGGGCACACAAGGTAGTCACTGCCATAGCAAATACTGATTTAGTTTACAGTGCCTTGCCAGGAATCACTAGCTAGTTTGAATCTATGCTGTCTATACTCATAAAAAAAAAAAAATGCTAAAAAGTATTGTTACAGCCTGCTTAAAGCCTCCAGTTCTTTATGGCTGTGACCATGGACTTTGGACAAAAAGCTTCCAGCAAGGTATTTTTGTGCTTGTGGACCTTGTGTGGCCTTTGGGGGAAGCGATTCCTAAGGAGCTCTGGAAGCACAGGAGGGGCTCGCTGAGCCGCAGCATCCCGGGCTTCTTGTAGGGAGGAGCGCGCCAGGAGCGGAGCGGCTGCTGAAACGTGAGGCAGATGTGGGAAGGAGGGTGCTTAGCATGATGAAATCCAATAAGTGCAGCAGAAAAACTGTTCTAAAGGCTTAAATATGGGAGGAGAATCGCTTGAAGTTTTCTGGAAAGGTATTGCATAAGAGTTCTTAAGGGCTTTGCTGGGAAAGCTAACAGAAATACAGCAATTAAAGGATAAGATTATTGGAATCTACTTTTTCCAGGGAAGAGCTGAGAGAAAAAGATCAAGACCAGAAGAAATAGTAATAAGCTTGCAGTCCTCAATTATATCCAGTAGTGGCAAAAAATTACAATTAACTAACTCTGTACATAAAAGCAACAGCTGTAGTTGATGATCAATGATCTTTGCTTAAACCAAATAACCCGTGAAGCCTGGACTCCAGGAGCAGCCCCTCGTAGCTAGAAGTCCTGCAGCCAGGTCAGCCTGACACTGTTCCCAGTGATTGTGTTCTGATATATTGACTCAAACATGCACAAGGAGAGCGTGGAGCACCTGAGAGTTTCAGAACACATTTTTAGGGTTCTTAATCTCCTGTTGACCTAGCTCTAGTTTACTCATGAAGTTGGAGATGCCTTATGCTCATTCACTAGCGGACGGACAGAGCGATGCTAACAGAAGGTGAAGCTGACTTGGCCCATGACGTGCAGGTAACTGATCGTTACTGTCAGTAAAGACAAACATAAAATTACTTTTCAGGGTTAAAGGTATCATATTGCCTCTTAGCTTGGAGAACACGTGGCGTTCCTGCTGTCAGGAGACCAAATGTGCTTTATCATCCAATTAGCGAAGGAGCAGCAACAACTGGCAAAGTTGCAATGTCTAGTAAAACCTAAAATTAGCCCTGCAAGCTACACTCTGGCTTTGTAGGCCCAGGCAGCCACATATGCGAATTGCATCAGTCTGCCTGTGTTTGGGATAGGGCTTGTCATAGCAAATTGCCATAAGAAATTGCGAGTAATATTGTTTTGAATCATAGTCAGGATTGAGTTTTGATCTTGTTTTAGAGGGGGATGACAGACCATGCTTATGTTAAGATTATTGCAAGCTCTGTGTGCTGGTATTCCCACAACTAGATGTCTGGAACACAAGGAAAGAATACAAATACAGCTTTCATGTTCTTTGTTCAAGCTTTAGGCACCTTACGTTGGAAAAAGTGAGCTCCTCGCCACGGTGGCCTGTTGTTTTTATGGCAAGGTCCTATGTGCGTTCCCCTTCTGCTCAATTCTTCCTTTTAGATTTATAGACCATTTAGGGCAGCAGGAAAGGTTGCTGTAAGAGTGAAATATTCACCCTACTCTATTGTAGAAAACAACCTTAAATCAGAGTAACATATTCAGCATTCGATATAAACAGAAGTCAGACCCTCCTGGCCCTGTCACACAGATGCAGTTGCCTTTTGACAGGGCGTCACCGTACGGCACACAGATAAAGTAACTTGCCTGAGGCAACCCCAACTTTCTGAGAGAGTAAAGTGTTCTTTACTCTGTATTTCTGCTTTTCCTCAGTATTGGATAGGAAGCAGTTGGAACAGGATCCCTCACAAACGTGAGTTTTCCATTGCGCCCTTGACCTTGTGCTGAATCGCAGGCAGGTTTGAGCTCTGGTCCAGCCTTAGTGGGGGCTGAACGACCGTGCTTCTCTTCAGAGACTTGGCCTCCCTGCAATATTTGTGTCCTACAGCTCTCAGAAGCATTTTAAAGTTCAGGAGCATTTGAAGGATTTTAGAACTCATAGAAGCATTTTAACAGTTGACCTAAAATTTCACAAGTGATGTTACTAAAAGTAGAAAGTCTTAAGTAATTTATTTTTCTAGAAATAAACATGTTGATGCCTGCCTGGGGATCAACATCACTCCCTGAATTATCAAGAAAGCCAAAGTATTATAAGCCTTATCAAAGTGCTGTCTGGAAGCTGCTCTCCAGGTTCCTACGTTGCAAGCCATGGGGGTTTTAGTGCTATCTGCAGAGCCTTTTTTGTAGCTTTTTCTCAAAAAGCAGAGGGGAAAATCATTCAATTTGAATAGATTTTTCCTTGTACTTTTACTGAGGTCTGTAATAAGGGGGTCATCTTCAGTTTCTGATGACTCTTGGTCAAGAGACGTAAGTTCCTGTAACACTGCAGATCCTTTTTATCTTTTGGAGATGTTCTCTTGGAGGACCAATTTGTGAAGAAGTTTAAAGTTAAAATACGTGTTTTTACAGTTGCGTCCAGTTTTTGTTGTTCTCCTTCATGCTTTGTATGAAGGCCTGTGGTTTGCAAAGTTTCCTTCAAGGCCCTGTGTCTGGAATGTGATTATACGGCATTGGAGCCAGCTGGCTGGCGTGCCAACCATAGCTGCTTTAACTCAGCTTCTATCTTTAGAGGAGCGCACATCGGAGCAAGAACTGAAGCGCGCGAGGAAGTCCAGTGTAACCTTGCTTAAAACAGAACAGCAAAACACGTAAGGGAGGAGCGGAAAGGGGAATGGAAGGTCATCTCCATTTCCCTTACAAGTGCTTGTTTTGTGTTGACGGTGGTTTAGCAGATTCTTCGCTCTGATACAGCAAACCAAAGGTGTGAGCATCAGTGCTGCCATGTTCCTGTTGCTGTGCAGTAGCATCCCGTGAAGGGCCGTTGTCCGCAGCAGAAAGAGAGGGAACTGAGACTTTCACATTTCTGCACCTTCTGCAGAACAAAAAGAAAGCCCCAAAGGAGTAAGAGATGTTTATAGCATCAATCAAGCTGGAAAATTAAAAAAAAAAAAAGTAGAAATTTTGCAGTGTTTTGCTTTGTGCAGTAGAGTGCGGGTGCTCCCTGCCTATGGTCTGGCTGTACAGTGTTGGCATTGCAGGCTGCTGCCAAACTGGAAACCGAAGGAATTCCAGCCACAGATGCAGCTGCTCCAGTGCAGTTGCAGGCCCCTGGTTGAAGAGAATGTTTTGCATCCAGGGTAGGCTGTGTGTGCCTGTGGGCAGTTAAGAGAGTGGCTGAGATGCAGTTCGGTTGTATTTTAGTTTTCCCCCTGGTAATGTATTCTTTTGCTGAAACACCTAGTGACTAAAATGAGTGATTATAGTGATGTTTAAAGACATAAAATGAATAGATGTAGCTGTATGCTTCCTGCTTGTAATTTCATTTCCTTTTTCCAGTAGTACTATCTGCATTTTTCAGACTCTGGGAAACTAAATGCAGAAAGCCTGAGACATTTTTTTCCATCATGTAGGATCCTAATTACCATTAAAATCAGTTGGAGGTAGCTGCTTTGAATCCCTTGCAAATCTTTTCCAAAGTAAATTGTCCAGGCTCATCTGGGGAAATGAGTGCAGCCACTTGCCTGGCAGAATGCCCCAGCACTATCCTCCTTGTCCAGATTCTTTTTGCTTTGAAACTCCTTGAAATCGTATTTCAGTGTCAAGTGTGCATGTCAGCATGTTACCATGTGTCTAGCTATCTTAGGAAAATTCCATGTTCTAGCCGCTACAGTTCTTCCTTTTGCAGATTTTTTTTAAATGAATGAAATAGATAAATATAGAACATAAGCCCAGTAAGCCCAAACTGAACCTGTGTTTGGTATTTGGGGAAGAAATGGTTTGCTCTTCTCAAATGACAGACTCAACTTCCTCAGCTGGCTTCAGAGGGTCTAACTGGAGCCAAGGAACCTGCACTGTCACCTCAGCATTTTGTTTACGTGCATTCAGCATTTCATGGCAGCAACCAGCAGTGATATTTATGGAATATCACAGGAGGATGGATATAAATGCAGATCCATGCTTAGATGTTCTTAAGGACTCTATTCTGGTGCACCTTAGCAATGCCCCTGCTCTGCACTGAGGTGTCCCAGATAGGCAGCCTGCACTTCTGTTGTTCACTCAAGACAAGTTCTGCCCCAGAGCATTACCCTCCGGTACCAGCGTCAAAAATAACCTTAGAAAAAGAGTGGCAAACTATCCAGCTATTCCGGACTGCCCGGTTTCTTTCTTCTTCATGGCCTTTCTACCTCCTCTCCGATGTGAACTGCACAACAATAAAAAAAAAAAGCTGACCCTGTGCTCATCTAAAGCACGTTTCTAAAAATGAACTCTGAAACCACCCAGTATTATCGTCTGTTTGTGTTCTTGTTCAGTGAGAAATCTCCTAGATGATATTAGCAATGCAAATAATGTTGTCTTCATTGCTAGGATGAATCCCATTATTAATGATGGATGAATATGATGCACGTAATCATATAGTAACTGACTGGTTGCAGCTGCTATTGTTTATGCTCTGAAGCTGTTACCACAGTTGAGGATGGCCTATTTTGGGTCTCTGAGACCATAGTACAGCTGCCCAAACTATTTTAAAAGGGAACAACTACTTCGATTAAAAAAAAAGAAAGGAGGGGAAGAAGAAGGTAAGGTATGGCTACCTCTGAGCTGATCTTGTGTGTGCTGTGAATACTGCTGGTTGGGACATAAGCCATCTTGGTCTCACTGATGTACCAGAAAACATGAATTTTGGCAGACACATCTGAAATTTAAACATCGGAGCTGTGAAATTTGGTTTCTAGTCACAACTCCTTACGTGAAATTAAGCAAAGGCCTTAATTTCCTTACTGCTGTTGACTCCGCTGTCAGGGACACGCTTTCCTTTCTGCCTTCCTTTCTGCAGCACCTGTGTCTTTTGCTCAAAGCCTCTGCTCCCTGCTTGTCCCTTCCTGAACCGTTAACTATTTTCTCGGCGTTCTTCGATGTTTCAGCACCGTGCGAAGCCTTAGGCTGCTCGTGTGAAGTGGCACCCTGGCTGCTGCTTTGTGGTGACGACCTTAAAGGGTTGGTCAAGAATATTTTAGCGTTCGCCTGTGACACATTAAAAAAGACCCTGGAAGTTCAGGGGTAAGCACGGGCAAAGCAAGCGCGCGGTGCCGTGAGGAGTGGAGGAGAGGGTGAGCGGGTTACGGACACAAGGGCATCGGGGCTCAGCTGCGCGCCTGCCCCGTCTCCTCCTCGTGGCTCACCTCTCTTCTGCCCAGTCTTCCCTCGTGCTCGTTAAGGACTGTCTTGAAAAGCCCCTTTTTAAAGGATAAAGTGAAGGGCATGAAGACCAGGGCAGGGGCAGTGTGGCTGTGGGAAATAGTAAAATAAAAGGGATGGGGTAACATGGCAACATGGGCAACTGTCCAGACTGTAAATATGTCAGGGGTAAAAAAGCAATTCCTATACTGTGTCATTGTTATTTTTGTAAGATCTCTATAAACAGAACTCTTCAAAACCATGGTCATCTGTGGGTATTGTTGGTCTTTTAGAATAAATGCAAAAATAACTTTGGGTTTGCTCCACTAATGTGCAAACATGAAACAGTGATACTTTTTCCCTGAACCTTTTTGGCAAAATGTATGTTCCTAGGGTGAAATCAAGGAAGTAAATACAGCAACATTAGTATCTTTAGATACTAAATATAAAATATATTTATAAAAATATGTTAAAAATATAATTTAAATAAAATATACAAATATAAAATATAAATTAGATACTTCTTTAGATACCATGGATCAAGCAAGCTCTGATTCTTTAAAACAAAAAAATGAGTCCTTAAAGATGAGTAGAGTGTCCAGTAGAAGCCCATGGTGTTTACAGAAACAGCTCTCAGATTGAACTTTTCTAGCAAAATATTTAAGGGTTTTTTTTCTTTTTTTTTTTTTAAGCAGGAATTTAATTCTTTAAAGATCTCCAGGGGTTTGCATGTAATGAGAAAATCAGGAGGCAGAAATACAGCCTCTTAATGGATCTGACAAATGGTTGCAGTCTAGATTCCATGTGTGATTAATGAATTAAAAGCTTCCGAAAAGGATAAGTAAACTTGTCCCATCCGTTCCCTCCTCTGTCCCGTGAAGTGTTTAGGATATGTCTGAGAATGAAGAACGAAAACAAGACATCCTTTCAGCTGCCTGGTGTCACTAGAGTTGTCTGAAAGGGGGGGCTGCCTTTGCCAGGGAGAGTCAGTTTTTGAGAGCAAGCAAGGGCTAAGTGAGAGCCTTAATTCTAGATTTCTTGGACATTGCAGATTTAAGATAGGCTCCAACCACCCGCCTGCATTAATGAAGCACTAAATGCATTATATATTATTAAGTTTCTGAGTATTGTTGCTGTGTATACTGTGTAATTTAAGTTCCAACTGTACTTGTATTTCTCACAAAGCTGGAGAAGGATATGAAAATGTTGTAACAGTAATAGCTCTGTGCATCTATAGCATAATCATGGGGGGTTGCACTCAACAAGTGTGTTTGTGATTCTTATGAAGAGGTTCTAGCTGATAAAATCACAGTTAGTTAAAGATTAAAATTTTCTGTAAGGTGGATCCTTTCCTTGCAAGCTGGCTATAATGCCCTGACTAAGGAAATACCTTATACATATGTTCTGGGTCTGAGAACCTGCCAGCTCTTTCCGAGTGAGATCTCAGAGATAGAGCAGGGACCAGGGCTGCCTGTGGGTATAAAGAAGAACTCGTGGCCTCGTTTTGTCAGTTTGAAAAGTGGTTGGACCCTAGAGTGTCACTGCGGATCTGAGGAGACATGGGTGTAGATAAGACTGTGTTTTTGCTGATAGGATCTTAGGTCCATGTTAGACTTTGCACCTGCCACGCGGGAGTTGCTGTCTGGCAATGCTGCTCTTCTAGCAGGGCTCTGCTTCCCACCCTCTGGTTTTATTAGTTTGGCTGCGGCTTCCTTGCAACTCACCTTTCTAGAAGCTCAAAATTGGTTTCTGCTCTGTTGTGGAAATATAATGAAAGAGTCTGCATGTTTTTGCAAAAGTGCAGTTCTAACGAATAGTTGCTGACAACCGGAGCCTTTTCTGACTGGAGAATATTCAGTAGGATACGGGGAACGTGTGGACTCGAAGTTTCTGTGCTTCATATAAAGATTCCAAAACAGAACACAGCTCTTGTGAAGGAACAGTTCTAGCAAAACTCTGTTCAACCACGAGTACTCGGACTATTCTGTCTATAAGCTTTGCCAGATTTTTACCTCTTTGTGATCACAAGATACATTTCACTCTTTAGCAAAGCAAAGCACGGGCTAAAGCCCATGACATTGGCCATAAACTCAAGTCACCAGTTATTTGGTCTCGTTCAGCGCCATGGTAATGCTTATAGCAATACATACACTGCTTATTTGCAAGGTGGCTTCTGTTATCTTCTCTTTCTCTTTCCCTCTGCCAAAAGAGTTTGACAAATTCCTTCTGCGAGGTAAAAATATTCCTCCGAGGAGGGTAAAAATCAATGACAGGAAGTTACCATCAGCCTAGGGTTTCTAGCAGAGGAGCTTCAGTGTGGAAAGAGGCTATTTCTAGTGCTTGAGATTATGCTTGTCCTCAGGTGGGCTGGGAGCTCCTTGAACTACAGTCCAAACAACAGTCAACTTTTCCTTCTTTTTGGCTCTCAGAGTCAACATCTGGCTGTCGACAGCAGCCTCAGCCCGCTGGGACGGACTCACTGCCCTTCGCAGCTGGTCTTGCGGCTGTGGCGCTTCTCCACCAGCTCCTGGTTTTCCACCAGCTCCTGGTTTTCCACCAGCTCCTTTTCAACAACCTCCTGCCTAATCTTGTGCTCTGTGCATCACTCTGTGCAGGTCTGCATTATCAAATTGTTGGTTGTGGACGTGCAAGTAAAATAACTGTACTGTTAGGTACAAAGGGGTTCTGAGATGGCCTATGTAATTAAAAAAATAGCTTTGTTTATTTTACTCCCTGTGTATAAAAGTTAGATTATTGAATAGTGGTAGAAAATACTAGACCTTCCTATTGAGGAATGTGCAGGAGCAATGATAGAAACTCATCTGGATGGAGCAGACTGACCTCACTTGTGTTTCAACTGACCAAAACAAATGTCAAGCTGTTAAACCAAATGTTCTCGGTCCTCACTGTTGCTTGAGCTAGAAGTGCGTGAGCTGGACACCAGAGAGTCTGTTTAATTTTGTTTCACAGAATCATTATCAGTGGTTTCTATTAACTCTAGCTCCTCTTTTGTTCAGACCTGTTCAGTTTTGAGTTGGTTTTGGAAGATCTAAGGGAAAATTAATAGCTGGAGAGGTTTTGTACCCAAACAAGGTGATTTTCCATGAATTTGATGAAAAAAAACCCCTAATTTCTTTTTAATAAAGAGTAGTTGAAAGTTTGTGATGAAACTTCAAGCCATTCAACTTTTCATAGAGTTTCAGACTTACTATTTTAGTACCTGCGCAGATCAAGCCATGGAGTTAATATATATTTAAATCTACGTGCCTACTACTCTCTTTGCTTAGCGTTACAAATTTAAGTGAAACGTAAAAAGATAAAGGTATGCTTAATTAAATCTGCTGCATGTTCCTTCATTAAAAAGAAATGCATTTCTGTTTAAATATGATTTGTATCTGGTTTTCAGAAGCAGTTTGGACAAGAGCCTCTTCCATCGCATGCAGTAGTGTTAGTTGCCCTTAATGTTTCAGTTGTTGTAACTTGCTAAAATGCAAATTCAAGGTCAAGCAAGTTGTTGTAACTTGCTAAAATGCAAATTCAAGGATGGTTTCATTTCCTGCTTTGTGTGTGTCTCATTTTAGCTTGATTCTGATAAAGCATCATCTTTAGCATCTTCTGATAGAGCATAGATTTTTGTATCTAGAATAAGTTAGTTGATCCCATATAGGAGCAGTAAAGAATCCTGTGACTGATCATTCTGTGCTGTGTTCTTGCCTAACACAAAGTCTTTAACTCTCAAATCCTATTTTAGCTGCAGACCACTTTTACTGCTTAATTTTGGTAAGGCGCCTCTCGGTTTGATTACAGTTGTTTTTCAGAAAGACTAGAGAAGAAAAAAACAGCTCTGGAGACAGCGTCGCTCTCACGTTCAAACAGTGCCTCTCAAGGGAACGATGAAGGCAGAAAAGCTCATACAAAGAAAAATAAAGCAGGACTTCAGAGTTTCCTATTGGAAAGTCAATAAAATGTACCTTGTTTCAAAAAGTTCCTGTCGTTGACTCTAGGGTTATTATGTGTTGAAATAGTCATCTGACCTCCAAGTGTTCCGCTCTTAGGAGATAACAGGGAACTATTAAAACTGGGCTGGAATTTCTTAGTCTAGGAACCAGAGTCAGGAACGTTTTAGTAGCAAATGGCAGGTATGTGCCTTTTGAAAACTTTGGTGCAGCAACTGGCTGATAAAATGGGAAATTCTCTATCCTTTCCCTGACAGTAAGGAGCATGGGCTTACTGAAATTACATTTATAGCCACAGTTTCAAGTGAAGTGCAAAATTGTGAATAAGCCAGTACTTTCTGTGAAAATAAACTGGTTACTGGAGGTCAATTCTACATTTCCAAATGGTCGTTAATCCATTGAGTCCTTTTCTGAAAGA
This sequence comes from Nothocercus julius, assembly GCA_013398735.1. Classification (NCBI taxonomy): domain Eukaryota; kingdom Metazoa; phylum Chordata; class Aves; order Tinamiformes; family Tinamidae; genus Nothocercus; species Nothocercus julius. The sequence goes on from VZSV01000137.1 coordinate 1,435,064, forward strand.
TTATCTTTCAAGGAGATGCTTTGATGCCTGCATGTCCTTTCAGAACATGCAGTGGTCTGATGCCACCTCGAATGCCTCAAGCATTAGCAAGCAAAAAAGTGGTAATTTGAACCTTTTGAGCCAGCTCTTACTCATTTAAACCCAAACTATTCTTTAGAGATTCTCAGCTTGAATCCTCCCTTCTGTTCCGACACTGCTTGGTCTTGCTGACCTTCAGGCATGGCCTCATTACGCTCTGGTGACCTTAGCTGCAGAATTGTGACAGTCCTCGCTATTGTAGTGAGAACAGCCTGGTGCAGTAGCGTTATTGCTGGCGGGGGCTTGCAGGATCAAGCGTTGCACATGACAGTTTCCTGAAAGAACTGTTTATGTGAGAGCTTTAAGCTTTATTATTTATTACATTTTTATTATCTTCTTGCAGTGGCCAATTTGCTATAGTGAAGAAATGCCGAGACAGAAGCACGGGTGTGGAGTATGCGGCCAAGTTCATTAAAAAGCGCCAGAGCCGGGCCAGCCGCCGCGGGGTGCGACGCGAGGAAATCGAACGGGAGGTGACTATTCTGCAGCAGGTCCTGCATGCCAACATCATCAAGTTGCATGACATCTACGAGAACAAGACGGATGTGGTCCTCATCCTTGAGCTGTGAGTAAGGGGCTTCCTACCCTGCGGGCAGGAGGATGAACAGGAGAGGAGCTGAGGCTGCTGGAGATGGGACAGTTGTGTCATCCAGCGCCCCAGCACTTGGCAGGGGGATTGGTTGAGGTCACTGAGAAGCGGCTCCCCCAGCCCCTCCTGTGACCTGGGGGGACAGGTGCCCCTTGGCATCAGCTGAGGCTTTTGCTACTCAGCCAGGGGCAGGTGGGGAGGGGTAAAGGGGCTCTAAACACGCAAACTTGGCGTTCATGTTTGGATGCAGAAGAGCCCTGACAGTAAACAGGGAAGTGAAGATCAACTTTTAGAGAAGAAATTCCTCTCTCCAGTTTAGTCAAAAGAGCTGTGCTCTGCATAAACAATATTTCTGCCTCCTGGCCTGGAAACCCAACGTCATTCAAAATGACTTAGAGATATTGCAATTTGTGTAACTTCAGCTTCTAATGGAGAGGTTGAAGTAGAGGTGTTACAAGATCACACCGGAGCTGCAGGTGTTAGTTATCTGTGTGTGTTTGTGTGGCTCAGCTTTCCTACAGTGACGTGGATGGTTGTGTCCCATTTTCTACTGACACCTGAAAGCCAGGAGAAGCGCGAACGTTGTTGCACAAAGCAGTGGGTAGAATCGTGAGCTCATCAGAACCAGAAGTGGAAGTGGTGGTTCTGACAAACTGAGTGTTGCTGGTCAGGGTGTACAGTCCTGGCCGGGGGGCTGAGGGATGGAACTTGCCACACAGGGGAGGGAGGGAGACGTTTTGGGGGACTAGGTCCTGTTCTTTTGCAGGGTTAGTGTCACCTGGTTTCAAACCCTGAGTTTTAGAGAGGCAGTGCAGAGGATGACATATTCTTGATCTGTCAATCCATGGCACGGGTTTACCTGGCTGTGAATAAGCAGCTATCCTGAGGTCTTTCACTTACTAGCTACTACTAGATTTTTACTAGATTTTTAGGTACTTAGTAAATAATGCATTTTTCTGAATTTATAAAGCAGGAAATTTAGAGATACCAGGGCTGAATTTATGTTCACCATGTGTTCCCAAGGGCACCTGCTGCAGCCTTGCTGTGTGTATGGAGTCCAGACAATGAGGCTTTGATCCCTGAGTGAGATGAAATAACCACTGGCTTTGCAGGGGAGTCAACGTTTAAGCTAGGGAGCCTTCCCGGAGATTAACGTGACTGCTGGCAGATGGTGTATGAGTGATGAGGAGCATCTGTTAATTTTTAAGTATATGTTTATGGCCAAATGTTGGTCTCCATAGTCAGGCTTTGGGGGACAGGAAAGGAGCTTGCTACTTCTGACTAGCAGCTGTTTGGGGCTAAAACAACCTCCTGTGTCAGCAGCTTCTGCTTTCCTTGCTGTAGCTTCTTGCCCTTGCAGAGGGCTGGGTGCAGTGGAGTTTTGCTCTGTTTAAGACCACTGTGTTCAGCTGCAGGACAAGAATTAAGAATTGCCAGGCTGGCCCAGGACAGCGCTTAACTTGTTCTTACTTTTTTTTGATTGTTTCAAATCAACCAAGCAACCTACAACCATGGAAAAAGAGGCAAAGTTTCCATAGTCCTGAAATGCCCAGAGTAGAAGGAAAACTGTTTAGGGAGGGTGATGGCATTGCTGAGACCCTTGATGTCATCTGAAAGGGCAATTGGAGTCTCTGGGACTGAGGAACTGAGATGAGTAGGAAGGAGAGGCAAAGAAACACAGACGGCAAGTGTGCTGTATCCCTGGGGCATCTCAAGTTTATTTTTGTTTTCTGGCCATTTAACCATAACTAAAGTATGGAGTGACTTCTGCCCAGGTGAAAACATTTCGTGTCCTGCCTCGTGTTGTCTAGAAAGTTTTTGGCTATGTGAGTGCCGTGAAAAACATCCAGTACACACGACAGCTGCCAGCTGGAGCAGGGCAGCCATCTGCCTTGGAGCAGCAAGGTAGACCCTCACCCACCGCAGCAGCACGAGCCGGGAGCCAAGGCCGAGGCCTCTGTGACTTTTAACACTGGCTTCTCATTTGCACTTGACTTCTTCCTGCAGCTTTTGTGGCTGTTCACAATAGTTTGCTCAGAAAGAGGCAAATAGGGACTCACTGTTCAGTCACCCCCGGGGTTGTGCAGGAGCCCGGCCCAGCACTGCCCAAACAGCGAGGTCTGACTTGTGTCGGTCACAGCCGTTAGTGAACTTAAGGCATTTGAAGCTGCCTGTTTTTTACTGGTAAGTTGTCAAACAACAGGACCCAAAACTTGTCTTATAAAGTGGCTTTGGATACCATGCGTCTTTTGCTTGCGCTCTGAGCAGCCAGCCCAGCTGGTGGTAGATGCATCAGAGCCCTGAGACCTGCCTGACACAACCGCTTCCCGCGTGCTCCCTCGGAATGGGGAACTGGTAACAACAAAAGTGAGTGTTGTTATAAATAACAAAGCTGCAAATGATAGCAAATATAATACCTGGAGCATTCTGTTTCAGAATAGGTAGAAATAGAGAACTCTAACTCTCAATAAAAGAGATAAAAGTAGGAATGGGTGTGTAACGCACTGAATATGTATGGAATGTGTTTCAATTTTGATGTGAGTACTCACAATAGTATGCAGTAATCCTCCACTTCCTTTATTTGGGAAGACAATTTTAAGGTACTTTCCAAGCTACTGCAATCTGCTGTATTCATAAAAATTCAGCACAAGATAAATGCTTTCCTGTCAGTTATATATCAAGGAAGAGTCTGCAGCAGAAGATTGTAATGATAGAAGATTGTAATGGAACCAGATTTTGCTGAAGATCTACTTGCCTAATGTTGTTGATGGCAACAGAGAAGCAATTCTTTAACATGTCTGTAGTTTCGTCAGAAAATGCACCCTCTTTTTGGTCCATTATAATTCTAGATTAATTAAACCTTCGAGCATCATTGAGTTAGAGGAAGATAACTCTCAATTTACAGGGGAGGAAAAACTTTTTAAAAGAAAGTTTTGGCAAAGCTGGAACCAGAACACACAACTCATGGGTTGCCTGCAAGAGTGGACTTTTCCAAACTGTTTAGAGGTTTATTTCCACTTCAGTTTTTGTGCTTATGTTCATTTTATGACTTACAATGCGGTAGGTAATGGGAAATTTCCTGCTGTGTTTTGCAGGGTGTCTGGAGGAGAACTTTTTGACTTCTTGGCACAGAAGGAGTCTTTGAGTGAAGAGGAAGCAACCAGATTCATCAAGCAGATTTTGGACGGTGTGAATTACCTTCACTCCAATAAAATCGCTCACTTTGATTTAAAGGTAAAGATGCTGACTTAGAGCGTTTGTCGTTGTCGCTTAAGGACCAGAGCTTCTACAATTTGTTGAATGCTTGCATGTGATAATATTCCTAAAAGAACAGCTATAGTTATAAACCATCTTAAATGCACTTTGCAACAGTGAGAGTCAAGGTGTACAATTTCTTTCATCAGGCCTGTAATAACTTCAGGATGGGCTACATATTTACTGACTAAGAACAAGAAATTTGCCTTCATCTTTCAGCTAGTACGGCTATTACTTATTGTTTGCATTGGGGGATCCTCCAAAGCAGGCTGTTTTTTCAGGGTGATGTACAGAAGTGCCTTTCTGGGAAAGGGAGAAGAGGCCTGTGAAGGACTGTTGTTCCTCCTAGCCCCCACAACGTTGAGAATTACACGAGGGGTGCGTGGCAGCCGCTGCGCTTGCTTGGCAGAAAGACATGAGGCTTTCTTAGCAGCTTAGGCCCTTGGACGCACATGGAGCGCTCTCGTGCTACCGCATCAGGTGGCATCTCTAGTTTGTGTTGTTGTCTTTGGTATCAGTAGAAGTGGCCTAAATAATACACAAGAGACAGTCTTTCTTGTTTTGATTGTGACCTGCCCAGGTGAACGTGCTTCTCTGAAGCTTGGAGTCTGTCACCCTTGGGGATGAAACTCTTGAGACCAGAAGAAACCACTTGGGCAGTAACAGTCTCAGAGCTGCAGAGCTGGCTGCCTCAGACACCGCTGCTTTCAGCTCAGCATGCACTCATTCCCTGGGAAAGTGGAATAAAAACAGGCGAGGAAGTTTTAAAATGTTTTAAACTGTAGGGAGAAATAAAGGAAGAAGCTGTAGTGCTAGATCACATGTTCCTTGTCCTATCTTTAAATCCAGGATAGTTTATTATTAATTACTACACTAATGCATATGCTATGGATAGACTGTTCCCATATTCCCATGATACATGTTCTGATTCCTTGTGCTAAGGGTGTGCCAAACACAGTATTAAAGGGCTTGTTACTGAATTAGCATTTATGTCATATATGTAGTTGTTACAAATGCATCTAACCTAACAAACTGTCTAGCAAACTACCCTTCAAATCTTCACTTTGGAGTGCATGTGAAAAAGCGTATTTGAGAATATAAATAACAAATTTTCTGTAGCTACTGATTCTGATATTTAATGCCAGGAATGCTAGATGGTCAATAAAGATGTTGCAGAAAATGCAAATTAGAAATTAGAAAGGGTGAGTAGAGAATCATTTCATTGATAGCGAAAGACAAATGCTCTATAGCACATTCACAAAATAACTCTCCTTGGTTTTCTTGGACTGATTTTTGAGTTCAGCCTGGTGTTAAATGGGGCATGTAATTTTAAGCAGCAATCTGATTAGAGAGGTGATTTATAATTACCTGAGCATCTGATAGGGCTCTATTGGTTGTGGTGGAGCTACACTGACTTATAACACAATAAACAGTCCAAGAGGTAGTGAGTTTAGTCTATAGCCTTTTGCTATTTCAGTCCATCCTGTCTGCTCCAAACAAGCTCACATCGTGTGTCTAGAGTGAGCACATATGTCCCAGCTCCCTGAAGGAACCCCAGACGTGTTAGCCTGAGGCTAAAGTACACAGGGGCCGGTGGCTATGACCATAAATTATTGATGTGACCTCAGTGTGGGCCTGAACGAGAATGTGTGTGAGCAGGAGCTGTCTGCCCATTAGGATCTGCTGCAAAGAGGCCAGGCAGCTGCCAGCAGTGAATTAAAATCTCTCACTGATGTTCTTGTCTTGTGATTAACTTATGAAAGATTCATGCACCGAAGGCCTTCCTCAGGGATAGATGGAACCCACAGGTTATTCTGAAACTTGTGAAATAGGCGAGCAGTGGGGAGTAACTAGGTCTAAGAAATTTAGCTGAAAAAAATAAGTTTATGAAATAGATGTTGTATCTAGTAAAGAACGTGGAGTCAAAGTCTGCAGTTGAGAAAAGCTAGCTTTAATTTCATAATTCCTCTGACTTTGGCTCAGTGCTTTTCCTTATACTGCTGTGGGAAATGCTACTTTCTGTTAACAACTCATTGTCATACATGAAACCGGATCTTTAATTCCAGTCTCCTTCCAATCTCAAGACTATTCAGATAGCAAATTCCACCTCTTTCCTGACCTTATTGTTGCAACTGTTAATTTAGTCTCATACAAGGGAGTATTTTCTCTCTCTACACAGGTTCAGATGTGTCCAGAATCCCTCAAGACCCTTCCAAACGGGGATAGTACAGTAGGAGCAGTTGGGCAGAAGCAGGGCGCTTTCTCAGAGCAAATTCCATGAACAGATCAGCCAAATACTCGGTGGCGCAACTCTCTGAGGCCAGGCCCTGTCAGCCTGTGTCTGCGCGGGGTGTTTGCTCTGCTTCACGCGCTCAGCAGCTGCTCTTGGGATGCCCCTTCTCTGGGAGCAGATCCTGGACTCGGGCAAACGCAGGGGTCAAGGTGGGAGATCTTCCAAGGAGCCCCTGCAGGCCAGGGGGTATTTTCTGTCTGAGGAGGGGACAAGATGTACCCAGCTTTCAGTTCATCTTATATCACCATGCTGCTGCACAGATAGTCTAGTGACAGTCTGTCAAATTAGGCAGCAACAGAGAGTTGTGCCAATAATTTCTGTCTCACTGCAAAAACAGGGTTCTCTTGGCTACAACCTGGCAACAGCTGCCATGAACAAAATGAGCCTACAAGTGCTAATGAGAGAGAGAGAGAGAGAGAGAGAGAGAGAGAGAGAGAGATATTTTGTATGAGATAGTAATAAAGACAGTAAGAGGAGGAAAGTATTACTTTTATTAGACCTGAAACCTACACGTTTGTTTTGCTGCTCTGAAGTTCTGGCCCATTCAATAACATGAAATTTCACAGCTGTCCCTTTATCAAAACAGTGAACAGTATATGATTGGACACAGGTACATTCTTGCTTTACAATGTTGTATATGTGAGGAAGGAAAGATCTGAGAACTCTAGGCCTAAATCTGTTACTTTCCCAAGATGTTGTAATAACAAATATCTATTTTTTAATTATTTTTAGCCTGAAAATATTATGCTTCTAGACAAGAATATCCCTATTCCCCACATAAAGCTCATTGACTTCGGCCTGGCTCACAAAATAGAAGATGGAGTTGAATTTAAAAACATTTTTGGGACTCCAGAATTTGTAGGTGAGTGAGTGGTCGGTTCCTTTGATTTGTATTGCAAGTTGCATGAGAAAAGTGAGATGCCTTTCCCAGATCCAGAAGCCAGACATGGGGCTGGTTTCCATCTCCTGAAGTAGCTTTTGCCAAGTCCTTGGGACTCTCCAGTGACTTAAATTTAGAGCTTTTTCTGAACAGGAGAGAGGTGCTCTCTATAGACAAGACCTGATGGTCTTAATGAGAGTAGCTTGCTGCCCAATAAATATTGAGACACGTAATTTCAGAACTGAGACTGCAAAACTTTACAGTATAAATTCCAGGTTTGTACCTGTTACCTGGAGCAAGTAAGTTCTCTGCAATTGTAGTACATGGGTGCCTAATGATATGGATGTCACTGTTAGTGCTTGCTAGAGAAAACTGCTTCCCACTGTGTACCTGTTGAGTACAAAACCCTCAGCTCCCCTTACGTTTTTCCACCTGATACTCTCTTTGCTACATCCTGTCCTGGATGTAGCAGGATGTAGTCTGTACACTGTAGTCTGGCTAGGTTGGATTGTGGTTAATCCTGCTCCTTTCCTCTAGAGGTTTGCGAGTTTCTTAATATTATTTTGTTTGTAAATCATGTCCCAGTTAAGCACACTGTTACATTAACTCATATTCCAGCACTACCACACACACCCTTTCTCATCTCAGCACCTCACCTTGGTCTTTCCTTCAACATGCAGTCTTGCATGGGGATGTTTTTCAACTAGAGGGTGTTTTCCTAAAGATACTAAGGTTTGACCTGGATAGCAATGCAGGTTGGCATGCAACTTTAATCCCTCGCCTGAGGGCTGTTTCTCACTGGCCAGTAGAAACTAGCTTTAGAGGCACCAGTTAAATGTCATTCTGAAAGCAAAACAAAAAATAGGACAAAGCTCAGATTCTTACGGGTAATAGTATCCTTAGGTGAAGTCATTTGTTATTGCAGGCATGATCTGTACTGTAGTTAGTCCATAACTGCCTGATCCTTATTCTTGAGTTGCATTGCGCTCCCTGTTACTCCACGGGATTTCTTGTGGACACTTGGGAACTTGATTCTTATCAGAATAATAAACCTCTAAACAGAAAGTGCCTCCTATACTTAGTTCTTTCTCTGTTTCTCTTTTTTTTTTTTTTTTTATTAGCAGAGATAATTCTTGCCCTGCCACACATTCAGCCTGCTAGAATTATTTTTTTTTTGAGCCCTCAGTTGCTGATGTTTGATTAAATATCTCTTACAGCTCCAGAAATAGTAAACTATGAACCACTTGGATTAGCTGCAGATATGTGGTAAGTTTTCAACTCTTTTTTTAGTATTTCCCGGGTTGTTCTGAAAAAAAATCCATTTTACCACAACAAATAAAGAAGGAAGTACCTTAAATGCAATTGTTAATTGTAAGTTCTGTCTTTTTATTTTACTGCGTTTGTTAGGATAAAAAGGTGAGTGTTTAACGTCTGCCAAGTTACAGTGCAAACCTTTAAGGATGACAGAGTTAACATTGTGCCACTGCCCAGTGCAGTGCAGCACTCTTAAAAGACAACATGTCCCTGCAGTGCCTGTGACAGCCTTATTTTATAAGAGCAGTGTGTGCAGAGCAGACCTGCGTGCGCATCTGATCTGCTGGGAAGGCAGCTGAAGGGAGTTACCCCAAGTAAAACATCCTTCCTTCTATTTTTTTGTATTTCTCATGTGCCAGGTAACTCACTGCCTACCAGAGTAGAAATGCATCCAAATATCAACCTTACTTGAATTTATATGTAAATTCACATCTTTTCACCATCATTTTCTTAAGAAAGGTATTAGCAGTTTTCTAAAACCGTGGCCCTTCTGCCTGTCTAGCAGCAGCTGTTGTCCTTTTCATACTTTAAAAATAATATATGTGATATAAAACAGCTGTAATTAGTTGTCTCCTCCTTCTTTTTTAGGAGTATAGGAGTCATCACCTACATACTGTAAGTACAACGGTAGTTTCAGTCCTGTAGAAATACCCCTAACACTCTATTGCATTAAGAAAACACAGCCCTTCAGTTGTGTAAGAAAGGTGCTGCACACAAGGTGTGGGTGGTTGTTTGTCTAGTGGACGAATGACCTTCTGCAGCCTATTCAAAATTAAAATAACCCGTTTTACAGGGGAACAAAGGGCTTGTTTAACATAGTGGAGAAAAAGCTGGTGGGAATATCGTTGCACTTGGTAGGCACAAGAAAGAAAGGAAGAGATTTTTCCCAAGGCAATTAGAACAAGAGAATATAAACCAGTGATGAATAAATAAAAGTAGGAAAATAAAACAAGCTCACACTTATAGAAATGAGACTTTCTGGGGATAAGAGGATGAAATAGTTCTGAGATGGAGCTCGGTAATTTGTGGAACTGCCGGAGCACCGCTGGATGCTTGCAGTGGAGTTGTGAGAATCAGAGAAGGTGTTGGGGATGCCTGTCCTAACTGATCCCGTGGGGATCGAGCAGCTGGTGGTGGATGTGGCGAGTGCTGCTGCCCAGGGGCTCGTCTGCTGCCTGTGCCACGCTGGCTACCTTGCTGCCCAGCTTAGAGAAGGTGCCCACTAGTATTAGAGGGAACTTTGCATTGCACAGCACTGAGCTCAGCACAAGCAGAGAAGCTTGAAGGGGAGGGATTGCTTTCCCAGTGTGGAAAATAAATGGAGTGGAATCAAATCCACCCTCAGGCAATGCCCAAGGCTTAGAGCCCAGCAGCTGTAGAAGAACCATGGGCTGAGAAATCAGCCTCAGTGCAATAAAATCCCTTCTGTCATGTGGTGCGGGAGAGAAATATAGGGGGATTCTGGATGAGCCCAACTCCAGGTAAAGATGTTTAAAGTTGTCCAGACTCTCGCTCTTTATCAGCACTCTGTGTCATGAGTGACACATGTGCATGAGAAAACATTAAGCTCCGTAAATTGCTATTTATGGGAGTTTATGGAAGTAGAGGAACATCTGGGAGCTGAGGAGGGGCAGGCTGAAGTTCTAACCCTGCGATTACAGGGAGAGCTGGGTGCCCGGCTGCTTTCAAGACGTTTTTCCCTTGCAGTGTGGCCCTGTTCTGAAGACCCAGTCATGCAGTGACTGGCTCTGGCCTGCAGCCAGTGCCAGTAGATCTGTTTTAAGTTGGCTAATAAAGATTGCTGTAGTACGTAAGCTGACAAATAACCCTTCTCTACAAAAGAACAGGAAACGAGCATTTTCTGGGTGTGCTTGGGTGGCATGGTGTGTAATAGAAGCTTTTACGCCTTAACTAGCACTGCCTGTAAATTTTACTGCCTTTCATTCTGAAGCATTCCGGATTCTGAATCACTGGGATGTGTGTAAAGATACTGCATGCCTTAGCAAATGCAGCATTCACATGGATGCCATCACCAGGTGTACAGGTGTGCGTGTAAGGTGCTTACAAGCCCGTAATTCAGTGCTTGGCAGAGTGGTTTGGTGGACTGGACTGCGAGCACCAAGCCTTTATCCCTGAGGTCTGCAGTGCCGTGGGGACGGTGGCAGGCCCTGCGTCAGGCTGTGCCAAAAGTCCCTGGGCCAGATGCTGGGGTTTGAGACTGCTCCGTATGGCAGATCACAGAACTCCTCTGTGGCTGACAGAAACGGAACAGACGCTCAAGGGGAGAGTAAGTAAAACTTAAGTGATGAGATTGACTGTGGCTGATGCAGTAAATCCACCTGGTTTCCAAATCCAAATGGTTTCTGCCCTCGGATGCGTATTCTGTGGGTAAGATCCAGGTGTGGCAGCTGGGGACTGGGCTGAACGGCCAAGGAAGTCCCATCCAGTTCTCAGCTTGCCCCCAAATACCCAGTCCACACGGCAGTGCAGGCGCAGGGTAAAAGGCCTTTGGATCAGGATCATGCAAGCAAGCAGTTCAGTATTTGAACCTTCAGTTTAGATCCCCAGTGTCTGAGCCTGCTGCACCCTAAAGCTCTGTTATCAAAGCTTAGACACAGTAGATAAGAATAATAACAGGCCTAAGGTTTTAAAAAGGGATGAGATCAATTTCCCTGGTATAAATAACATTTCCTGTAAAGCAGACTTTGCAAGTCAACATTCCTGGGAGCTGGGGGAGGAAGGGGGATGGCAGGGCAGGAGGAGCCTGCGCTGACACTGGAGTTTTATGGAGCAGAGGTAAATAGTCAGCCACGATGGAGGGCATCAGTCACAGTCGAGAGACAGGCAAAGCAGGATGAAAGCTTTTTCTGTCTAAATAAAGACTGCTGAATGCCATTTTGTTACAATGATGTCTACACTGCAGTTGGAGCAGAGTGCCAGCTGAAGGAAATTTTGCAGTGTTCAAGCAGTTGGATTTTACTGCAGCTAAAATCCCTCTCATTTGGGGGTTCCTTTGAACCAAGAGTGTCCCTCTCCCTCTCCTGCAGTGTTTGAGGCAAAGCCACACGTCTGATTTCCCCGTCACGCGTTGCACGTGGTTCCAGCTGAGCCAGTGTTTTAGACCGAACGCGCTGTGCAGGGAGGTCAGTAGATCTGCAGGGAGAAAAGCGGTAAGGGGCAGGGTTTCTCCTACCCAAAGAAAATCTGTAGAAATATCATTTCATCTGCTTGATTGGGTAGAAGCTTTTGCCTGGCAGTGTTTTAAACTCTCAGGGCCAGAGCTGCTCAGCTGAAGGTGAGGATTAGTGATGGCTTCAAGGAGGCCCTGAGGAGGGGCGGATCTGGGCATTTCAGTCTGTGTGGGCACACAGCAGTGCAGCACGGGAGGCTCTTGGGATGACTCTGACTCATAAATGCAAACACAGTGAGTCAAAGCTGGACCTGTTTTTTCCCAAATGTCTTTGCTGCTCCATCACAGAAATCCACAAATGTAGAGAGAGTCTATTACACGACCATTGTAATTTGCCTTACAGAAACTCTCCTGCTTATTTTTCCAACTGATTCTTTTTTTCTGGCTTATTTAGGCTTAGTGGTGCATCACCTTTCCTTGGAGAAACTAAGCAGGAAACACTTGCCAACATCACAGCTGTGAACTATGAATTTGATGAAGAATTTTTCAGCAATACCAGTGACCTAGCAAAAGATTTTATTCAGAAACTCCTGGTGAAAGATACACGGTAAGGGAAAACTGAGAAAGAGCCCTCTGCCTCTTAGATAACCCTGCTGAAAGCAGAGCCTGCTGAGTAATGTGCAGAGCTTTCACTGAGAAGGCTCCGCTGCTGCATCCCTAGGGAACGGCTGCATCCAGAAGCCCTAAAAATAGGTCTGTGCCACCATCCTCTGAGCAGGCCAAGACCTGCCACTCACCTTTACATTGGACTTTGTTTGAAGTTTAAATAGTTGCTGATAGTTCTCAAGCTGCTGTTATACACAGGATATTTCCTTTGTTCTATTTTCATTTTTATTTGTGCAGCATTTTTGCAGTTTTGGTCTGCTGCAGTTTTGGTCTGCTTTTCTATTCTCTTTCTGGTGAATTTTTGATAGATGTAGGCCCTAACCAAGGCAGGGTCCCCATTCAGCTTGATCCCTGTCCCCAGAAAGTTTATGCTCTCAGCAGACCAGGTAGCGAGGGAGGGCGGGAGAGGGGCAGAGAGAGGCACATCATTACTGAGGAGCGTCCAGATCATGTTAGTCCTGAAAGAGTATGTTGTACTGTATATACTGTTATACCACATATGGTGGCAAGTATATAATAACGTGTATTTTCAACTGGTTGCATCTCTTTTTCATACTGAAAAGCTCTGTTTGTTTGTTTTCCTTATTCCTAGCACCTCTTATTATAGCTAAAATGTGTGACTAAGAATATACAGGCCAGGACTCATCCCATTAGCCTTGCTGTTTGTTGAGGTCTTGCTCTGTGCACGCATACATGCATGCACATAAATGTCTGCTGCTGTTAAGATCATCTGGAACTTGTGTGAAAGCTACGCAGAGCTTTATTCCCACTTTCCAGGAACCACAGACCTTGTTTAGTTTCTTTCTTGCTTTTAGTAAAGTGCACTCAGAAACAGCATCTCATTGCCCTTACTCCTTTTGTTTCTGAAGGATAGTCAGGCTGTTGCAGGTCCTTCTGATGGCTTCATTAGGGGAGAAAATGGATACTAGGAGTGTCAGGAAGAAACAGGCAAGCTCTTCAGCCAGGATCCCTGCAAGCCTCAAACCCTAGAGGAGCTGGGGAAAGCTGGGGGTTTGAGGAGAGCTGTTTACACAAGTCCAGCACTGGGACAAGTGTGGGTCAGTGGACGTGAGTACAAGGTGTTTCTCATTCAAATCTATGTGTGTGTGTGTTTGTTTTAGGAAACGGCTTACAATTCAGGAAGCTCTGTCTCATCCATGGATAACGGTAAGAACACATAGAGAAACAGATCTGGCTTTTCTCCATGAGCAAAGCAGAGATATTTCCATTCTTATTGGTTTGTTAAATGAAAATTTGGTATCTAGAATATTTAGAGACCCTAGGAGTCTCAAGGAGATTCACCTAAAATAAACTGGTTGAATCAAATCTTAATCACAACTTCTTTTATTACCGTAACTCTCAAAAAGAGGGAGAAAAAGTTTGTCGTTTGCACGTACAGGATATTAGACTGTGCTTTGCATTTTTGCTATATTTCTCCATTGTTTGCATGGACATATACTGCATTTTGGGTATAGTGCTTTTCTTCGGCTGAACGTTGAACCCGTCCAATGTGGAAAATGCCAGTTGCTTTACCAAGTGTGATTTACTTGCATTTGTGTGTCTGTACGTTTCTTTTCATCCTAAACATTGCTTGCCTTTGTGGATAAATGTCTTATTGAAAATAGATTTGGCTAATCTCAGCATGACTAATGAGGATGTTAGAAATCCAGTTTCTGCTCTGCCCTGCAGAAAGCATTAAGTGGAGTGTTTCCAGGATTGATAATTTTGAGACTTATCTGCTAAAAATTAACATGAAAATAAACTGGACCCTTTCATTTACACTTATTACGCTGGAATGAATGCACATTGCTCATCACATTAGTTTTTTATTTTCCTTTAATCAAATGCATGAAAGAAAATCTCTGGGAGCAAAGAATCTCCCACTGTTGTGGAAATTCAGGCTGCATCCTTTGATGTGTAGAGTTTGAATGACTGCCCTGTCTTGTAAACGTCCAGTAATATTAGTTCCTCTGTCTGAAGCTGAAAGAAGAAACAAAAGTCCAAGAAAACAAGAAAGTTGAGAACACACAGCTGAAGACAAAACGGCTAAGAGAGTACACCATAAAATGTCACTCGAGCATGCCTCCCAATAACACCTACATCAACTTCGAGCGCTTTGCCCGAGTGGTAGAAGACATTTCCCTTATGGAGAGGGGTTTCAGCGCTTTGGCTGTGTCCCACGATTCCTTACAGGAGGACATCGACGCTCTGGTTTCAATTTATAACGAGAAGGAAGCCTGGTATAAAGAGGAGAACGAAAGTGTGAGGCACAAGCTGTCTCAGCTCAAGTATGAATACCGTAAAATTGAATCCCTGAAAAGACACCTGCAGGATGATATCAAGACTGTAGGCACTAGTCTTACAGGCATAACAGGGAAATATGCTGATCTACAGTGTCAGTACGAATCTCTAAGGCAAGAACTTTCCGAAGAACTCAAGTGGATCCAGGATTTAATGAATAGTTTTCAAATGGAAAATGGAAGTGAGACCTGTGTGAACAGAAACTTTGACTCTGTGTTCAACAAAGATATTAATGAATCGGTAATGGAGTTGTTGAACAGATCTTGCTGTGAAGAATTCCTTGCAGGGTTGAACCTTGACGTGGCGGAATCAAATCAGTAATGTTGGCAGACCAGGTTAGGTGCAGAGTTTGTTTGTTTTTGTTGTCTGCCTTATTGTACAGCAGTTAAATTCTCAGTGCATAATCTCTACATAAAAGCAACACCTACTACTGAAATAGCAGTTCTGATGTATGGCACAAACCACTGACCAACCCATAAACTGTTGGTGGTTTGTAGTGCTCAAGTTGTTTTCCCATGTTCTGTGTATGGATTTACAGGGAACTAGATTATCACAGTGGTGTAGAGCACATTTATCCTTACAGCCATATGCACTGACTTCATCATATATACAGCTCCAGAAGATTACTTGCTAATAAAATTGGAATGAAGAGTGCTCCAGTCTGTGCTTCCTGGAGTTCACATACCTGGAAACCTGTAAAAATCTCGTGGTAGCATCTTTGGTTGGGTGAAGAAAATGTCAGTGCAGGCCTGCTGCAGATAGTACACTACTATGGAGCAGATGAGAAAAATACTTATGAAGGTTAAATCTATCCTGTAAAGCAGAGTAAATGATGCAGTAATTTAACATTTAGCAATGTGGAAAATCTCCAGGAAAATGACTGATGATGAAGAAATGCTAAGATGATCTTTTTAGGCCATTTATGCAGGCTTCCATCTTTCAATATCAACAGGTCTTAGTTACTGATTAATTCTCTCTTCTAAATTCAGTTATGTTTCCTATCCTGTACCAAAGAAATTCTATTTGAAAGACAAAACTGTGAATTTGAAATGAATGCATCAAATAACTGTGTGTAATTTCACTGTGCAAATATTTGTCAGCAATGATAAGCAATATTGGAGACCTCTGGTTTCCTTCCTATGATGAAGAAGACAAAGCAAACAGCTTAATTACCGTGTGGGATGTGAGACCAGTGTTCTTGTTATGAAGATTTTTTTTTTTAAGTGTTAAAAGTAAAAGAAGAGTTGGCCCAAAATTGACTCATGCCCTGCTGTCTTGTATTTCAAAGACACTTGATGATACTGCATTTATACACATGGATGTACCTGTCCCATATTTGGACACAATCAGTAGCTCTTCATGCAGGATGCAATTGCTCCCTGCTGGTGCAGGCAGAGAAAGGAGGAGGTGCTGAACATCTGTGTGTTGGAAAGAGATGCTGAGCCAGGCTCTGCAGCTGGTTTACAGCCCCTTTGCTTAACCGTGTACAGGTGCTGCAAGGTGGCTGTTACCAACACCCGCAGGTGGCACAAGGCAGATCCCTGCACCAGGGCTCGCAGCCCTTCAGAGGAGCTCGGGATAAACATCGGAGCCTGTTCCATCTCTGCCCTGGCTCCCACAGAAACAGCCCACTTTTCCAGAAAATTAACGACTTAACTAGATGGAATTTTTCCTAATATTGTTAGAAAAATGTTTCCTGCTTTGAGATAAAAAGATAACAGCACTTTCATCCAGTTTGTAGAGTATGGTGGGTCCAAAACTGCTGCCTTCTCGTAATGGCATGCAGAGAATAGTGAAAATTCCAGGGTCCTAAAATAATGATTTACCAGAGATGGTGGCAACCTGTCATTGGGCTTGGTGGAGGAGGAGGATGGAAACTGAATGTGCTCTCTGTGGTATCCTACCTTGCACAAGAGGTGAAGTTTTCAAAAGCTCCAAGCCACAAGATGACCCTTGCAACCTGGTGTGGGCTGGCGGGGAGAACTGGGCTCCCGAGTGACTAGGTTATATCGAAGGCTTTTCTCTTGTCCATTTTGAATTCTCCTAAAATGCTTCACTTGTCATTTCTGGAGGTTCGTTTGAGCTGGAAGACACGGGAGTTCCTGCCCAGGGGAACCAGAACCCAGGACTGTTAAAAGGGGCAGAGTTTCGGTTTTTAGAAAGTAACTTAAAGCCTGTTTAGAGTCCATGTCTGTACAAAAACCTTTTAACAAAGAGATTTGGCCTTTCATGAGCTGTGATCCCACATCCTCTGCTCACGGAGATTTCCTTTTTGTACGAGTGTACGGGCACAAGGAGAAGGAGCATTAAATGAGGCCACCGTGTTCCTGATCATGTCTGGGTGAGGTTAATGTTGCTCTGGCTCAGTCCACGAAGCTGGTGCTGTGAGAGCTGAAGGAGGTCACTGACCTGATGCTTCTGAGAAGGTGCTTCTGATAATTGAGAAAGTCAAATCACAAGGTTACTACTTTGCAAGCTACTTGGAAATTGAGAGGCAGTTTCCAACAGCCTGGAGAGCTGTAAAGCAAGCTATTCTGATTCAGTGAGGGCTCTGCTGCTGAAAGGGCACTCAGAAATTTTTCATGATGATTGTATGGCTGACATTTAACCAGTGACATTTTTTCCACTTTAGATTGATTTCCCCTCAGTGTTTTGGTTGTACCATGGTAGCAGTTTGTAGCATAAAGAAATTATATTTAATATAAATGCCTGCCTAGGTTCTGTTCTACAAATGATGCAGACATCAAAATGAAGGAAAGACCTGGCTGGTAACTTGGCTTCTTTAATTGCTGCTCAGTGATGTCAGCGGGTTTCTTATTGTAGAGGAAATTTCCCTTTCCTTAGTTGCTTACAGAAATTCCAAGGCTGGCCATCTTTAGCAAATAGTATGAAACAAAAGCAATGGAAAAGATCCTGTTTCTTTTTTGACCTCAGGGATTTGTACGCATGTTTATTCAATGTCAACACTTGTCCTTAATTTCCCAAGAAAACATATTGTTGGAACTCGCAATTCTATGTTCTCCTCCAGTTAAGGTATATTATGTGTACTATGATATTCCCCCCTCAATTTGTCCTCTTCAAAATGTTTTTCTGCCCTCTGATGGCCTACATGTGCTGGAGTTGGTGTTGAATGCTGCTAGAGAAATACTCCTTTGTAATACACTAAATTTGAAGGGTCTTCATGGTGTTAATGTGGGTTTCAAACCCAAGGACTTTCATTTGAAACGGAGCTGCCTCTCTGTTAATCAGGCTGGGACTGACTAACGACAGATCTTCAGATTCCTTGTGGTTTGGGAATTCAAAGGTGCTTTACTTTCAGCAGGGCTCTGTGTTGTGGCTTTCAGGGCATCTGCCCTTTGACATCAGGCTTGCACACAGAATTGTTAGACATGTGTCTAAATTCTGGTGTTTCTTTCCTTCCATTTTTTAGTACTGAAATATTGAAGGTTTTTCCTGTTGTATTTTACTTATTGTAAATTACTTATTGTAAAATACTTACTGTATTTTATTTATTGTTGTATGTTTACTGTGTATTGTGCTCGCATGCTCTGCGTGTGGTTAAAGGGTGATTCTTTTTGACTATAATGTAGCAGGTATCCTGATAACTGATCTTAAATCACATCTAACATTCTCCCACATTATTATGACAACTTCACCAAAACATCCTGGGGCAGGTCCAGTGAGGGGCACTCGTGTGACAAGGGACTGGAGTGTCTGATGGACAAGGAGAGGCTGAGCAGGCCGGAAAAACTGTTTCGCCTCGAGAAGAGGAGGCTCGAGGGGATCTCATCAATGTTTGTAAATACCCGATGGGAAGGAATAAAGAAGGCAGAGCCAGGCTCTTCTTAGCCATGTCCTGAACAAGAGGCAATAAGCTGAAAAAGATTAAGCTTAAGGATAAACTCTTTTTTTACTGTAGGAATGGGCAAACACTGGGATTGGTTTCCTGCTGGAGTTTTTATCCTTGGAGATATTCCAGCTGGGAATGGGCTTGGACATCCTGCTGTAGCTGATGATGCTCTGAGCAGGGGGTTTGGACTAGGCAATCTCCAGAGGTCCCTTCCAGCCTCCCCCATGCAGGGATTCTGTGGAAACCTTTTGTTCACGGCTTGACTCTATTTCATGAAAATGTAGTATTTCCTGGCAAATCCAGTGCTGACCAAAACTGGTTATGGATTTACTTTTTTGGGGTCACCTTTTAATTTTGCTTGCAATCTGCCAGTCTCTGGGTAACCGCAGCAGATTCTTGCCAGTCGCAGGTTACTTGAGCCTTGCTGTGATTAGGATAACCAGTCCAGGTTTTACCAGCTTTGTGGGATGCAGCAAACGAGCTGATGTGTGCTACCTATTTCTTGGTTTGGTTCTAGAGTACAGCTAGGTCTCTCAGAAGTTACTCCATATTTCAAATTCGCACCAATGTTCCGTGCTCTCCATCTCGTATCTGAAATAATGAATGTTTCAAGCTTATCTACACATCTTTGAAGTCTCCATAGCACAGAACAAGTGGTTTTTTTTTTCTTCTGTGACAATAAAATCAGACTCATAGAAAAAGCCATAAAAGCATAATCCAGAAAAGATGTGTTAGAATAAAATGAAAAGCCTCAGACTGGAAGGTAGCCCTTGTTCTGAAGTATCTCTGTGAAGGGCAAAACGTGCTCATCTGTGAGCGATTAGGTAGTGTGGGACCGTAGCAGTGTGATGGCACTGGCTTGTTTCTGTTCTGTTTTTTCTTCTAGGCAGCATGTGCAAAGCCCCTGAGAAGCAGTGGGTTGCAAAGATGTGGATATGCTGTCAGCAGCCCCGTCTCCTTTCTGCCAGGCCCTGGACAACCTTTTGGCTCTCCTAGTGCCTTTCAGAAAGACAGACAAAAATAAATGCGAGTTGACAGCACCATAATCCAGAGGAAGGGATGCAGGTGTGCAGTGAGAAGTACTTTGGTAACTTTGCAAAGCATCATTTTACATCCTCTGGCATCTCCTTACGTATTTCCCTCTTTTGTTCAGCTGTCTTTCATCCTGTCCTTGGGCTGGAAAAACTGTTCCCAGCCTTTTTTTTTTTTTTTTTTTTGCTTTTGTGTGGATCATTATGGAAGGGGTAAGCAGAAGAGAAGGCTGGAGTCCAGTCTGTGCCGCATGATGTGCCTTTGGTGGGTCAGGACAAGCAGCTAGAAAGGGGCAGCAGTGGGGCCTTGGAACCCCCTTGGAACCCAAGATTTGCACACAAGGCCGAGTGTGATGAGCAAACTGGAGACTGTTTACCATGGATACTCTGGGGGATTTTGATTAAAATCAAAGGAGTCCTGTCCTGGACTCAATGATTGAATTATTTTTCTGCTTTTACTTTTGTGAACTACCGCCTCCACAGCGTTTTTTTTTTCAGTCAACTCTACTTCAACAACAACAAAAAGAAACTAATGTATTTTATGTGCCAGAAGGACCCAAGCAGTAAACTTGCCATTTCTTATCTTCCAGCCAGTGGACAAGCAACAGGCTTTGGTACGTCGAGAATCTGCTGTTAACATGGAAAACTTCAAAAGACAATATGCCAGAAGGCGATGGAAGGTATGACTGCAGGCCTTTAATCCCAGTCATGTTAGGCTTCCCTAGCCTGATGGGATCAGGGGCAAGCTAGAGCTTGAATGGTACTGTAAAATTATAAAAGGGATTAGATAAATGTGTTTGAGTAAGTCCGCGCTGCAAATGTGTTGTCAAATTCTCATTCTCCCCTTTCTCCATAGCTTTCTTACAGTATTGTCTCGTTTTGCAACCACTTATCTCGTTCGCTGGTGAAAAAGGTCCTAATACAGGATGAAAGTTTGGTAGGTACCTTACACACAGCTGAGGAGGACCTGGTCCATACTCATATGGGCGCACAAGCCAACGGGGTGGCAGCAGTTTGGAGCAGGGGGATCAGCTGGGAAACCACAGTGGGCCATGGCATCCCTCACAGGCTGTGAGTGCGGCTGTTCGTGTCATGCTGTTGCGATGGAAATGTTAGGCAAGGAGTTATGGATGAGTGATTCAGTAACCCATATAGGGTTACTGAACCCTATATGAACCCTACTGAACCCATAGCCATGTTTTTTATATAAAGGAGCAGCACGGAGGCTGCAGATGATGTTTGGGTGCCAGCACAGTGACCACGCTGTCCGACTGAGGAATCAGCAGTTTTGGAGAGCGTCTGCACTGCTCTTGTGGCCAAGGAAGG
Source organism: Nothocercus julius (assembly GCA_013398735.1). Taxonomy (NCBI): domain Eukaryota; kingdom Metazoa; phylum Chordata; class Aves; order Tinamiformes; family Tinamidae; genus Nothocercus; species Nothocercus julius. The sequence goes on from VZSV01000137.1 coordinate 1,455,777, forward strand.
GATGGGGGACGGGGTGCAGTGCAGGTGACATTCTGCAAGGAATCAAGATGATAGTTCGGTTAATTCTACCTTTTTTTTCAAAAGATGATGCACTAAGAATTGTTCATCCTATTTAGGAGCACGGTGTCACATTTATGTCACTGAAACCTTGTGGCCTTCTTATTTCAGAGACACTGTGAAAGTGACGGTGAGGATCTTTCACAAAGAAACGCCACTCAGCAGAGGAGAAGCAGCATATCATAGTGTAATTAGAACTCCCCAGACAGAGGAGACTTTCATCCTTGCTGAGAAAAGCAGCCTGACAACAGACCTTGACTTACTGTCTGAATCCTTGGTGTGATGCTTCTCATTTCTCAAACACGCCAACAGCTGGAGATTGATATTAAACGTCTACTGAGTTATTTTATAAAATCAGGGCTCTAAATCCCCAGGGAAGTGTCACAGCACAGACAGCATTGGAGTGCTTTTATATGTTGTGCTTTTCAATCATACTGTCATTTATTTGTGATACCAGCTGTACTCAGGGTTTCTAGTGATGATCTTTTCCTGCAGCTTAGTTCATGTTCACACAATGATTAAGACTGTGTGCATTATTATTGCAGGCAGGGAAATTGCTGTTGAGTCTTAGGGAAATTTTGTATGAAATTTTTATTTTTGTTATTATGAACATTTGGTGGCAGATACCTGACAGGTATTGTTAGCTCTGTGCAGTAATTACCCTGTTATTGCTGTCATCCAAGAGAAGATCACAGTTCTGTTACACGTTGTGACCTTGACTTCATGGAGCATGCGGTTCTGTTCCTGTAGGAATCCTGCTCTGGCCATCATTGCTGGCCAGCTGATAAAAAGTAACAGAGCTGCCATTGCTATTTAGGGAACAGCAGCTTCTCGTAACTGAGAGGATGGGGTTTGGACAGGGTGGGTTTTTTTAATAAAAAAGAGGAAGACTCTGTAATGACTTACAGAGGTTGTCCTGCACCCAAATACAACATTGTTAGAGGGATGGTGGGATACTTCACCAAAACAGGACAGATGGACACACACTCAAGAAACATAAAGAAATAGTCTTTATTAGACTTTGCTATTATTTTAACATATTGTCTGTAAACTGAAGAATCATTAACCTGTTTGCACATAACCCAAACAGGTGCTGTTTGCATATAACCCCAACAGCAACCAGGGGGGTTGCAACCAAAATTGAGGATTAAGCACTTTCATACTGATACAACTTCTTTGTGCTAGGAAGTTGCATCATTTTTACTATATTAATTTCTGAATCAGTATTGTTCAATTGGTACAAAAATGTGCATAGGCTGTGCTATTACTTTGGGACTTGTAATTGTTAAAAGTTTTTATTTATTTTGTCATTTAAGAAATTAAAAATCATAAAGCAAGCTTGCTAGAAACAAGTGGGTCGACAGGAAAGCTCATTTCTTTTTTGGCTGTGTGGTGGTCATCAAGCTTTCAGTTTTAGAGATGAAGGTGTGAACTGGTGCTAAAAATTAACATCAGGTTAATTTTGCCTGGCTTCCAGTTTCACTGAGAAAGAATCTAAAACAAGCCAGTTTTATTTATAGCTTTGTATCTTTGCTTGGCAGAGATAAAGATGTAGTTGAAGAGAAAGTATTTCTGTGAAAGGAAGGAAACGTGCAAGTTGCAATGAAGAAGAAGCAGAAAGTAGGATTTGAGAGGCAGAAAGCAGGATGTGAGAGGCAGAAAGCAGGATTTGAGGGAAGAGACATAAAAGGAACGAAGGAGATGGGGAAGAGACCAGTGATGAGGAATTAAGAGAAGAGGATATATAGGGAGTAGAAGTGGACAAGGACTGGAGAGGTTGAAGGAAGGAGAGAATTTAGATATAGCAATTATGGAAACAAAGGAATTGATATTTCTGCAAAAATTATGCTGAATTTCGATACTATTTAATTTCCTTACATTCCATGCCTTGTACTACCATGGCCTGTGAAATGTGCCTAGTCAAGGGATAAGGGGTGCACGATCTTCTCTTCACATGCTTTTAAAAGGTAATTTCTGAGCTTTCTGTGTAATTTATATGAGGAAGAATCCAAACGAGGCCAAGAGAGTAGTAGGTATCAGTCGATCAGGCTAAGTATTATGGATTAGTTCAAGGTTCTTTATCAAGCTGAAGTTCTTTCGGTTGTTCCCTTTCCCCCTCTCCGGCTCCCTAGGTTGGCTGTTGGAAAATGCGCTAATACAAGGGATTTATCAGTGAGGGCAGCTCCTCTTTTAGGAATGCCAGGAACGCGCAGCGCTGCGCTTGGCGCACGCAGGGCCGTTTCTTTGCAGACGCAAAGCCTTAGCAAATGCCAAAGAGCAGGCCAAGTATTTGCAGAACAATGTTTCTGCAGTTTTTTAATTGTTTGCTCCTATGCAGCTCTCTTCCTACAAGGTTAAATAAGCTTTGAAGTTAATGCAAGTATGTGAGGGATTATGATTTATTTAAATTGCTAAATGTTTGTCTTTATTTTGGTATATTGGGAATCTGATTTTGCATTCTCTTCTATAAAGGACATATCACAAATGCAAAGCACATGGTCAGCTGTGCTTAAAATTCTGCCTAGCTGCACCATACTGATTGCAGGGCGTTTTCAGTTACGGGTTCTTCACATGCTCAGAAATTCTGGCCTGAATTCCTTTTTCTACTGAGGAAGCTGGGCACGAGGTGCTGATCGTTGGGTTCTTTTTGTGCTCTGCATCCATACATCAGGGACCAGCCACGCTATCAGTTTGACTTCTTTGTGGAATATTATAATTAATTAACTATGACGGACACGGGAAATATAATTTCCGCTTTTTTAGTGGAACAACTCTGATGTTTAAACCTTGCTTTTCATAAATTACGTACAGCCTTGTTAAAGGTCTTAAGTACTGCCCCTCATATGCAGTATGTTATTTGAATTTGATATGCGTTATATTTGACACCATACTCATATTTTAATGCGTCTTTTTTGTTATAAATTTGAGTTTGAATTGCTTTAGCCATTCAGCTTCCTGTAGACAAGAGATCAAATTTTCAGTATATTTTTCACCTAGTTGCTTTTTAAAACAGTGTAACAAAAAAAAAGGGGGGGGGGGAAGAAATAATTTTCTCAGTCTTAAATTCACACAGATCTTTGCTCTTGGTGCTCCCGACCCCAGGTGTTGCAGGAGGTGCAGGCGCATTAAGCTGTTTGCACACCCAGGCGGTGCCTGGGCCGTGCAGAGGCAAGTTTTATTTTTCATCATTACCCATCTATGAAGAACGGCCTAGAGGCGGCTTCTTATTAAGGGGAATAAATAAAACAAAGTGTGGAGAGGAGATGCGATGCACTTCAATGAAATGGCTGTACATTAAAGGTTTTGCTGTGTAGAAAAATCTATGCATGTTATTCTTGACCAGTAAAGAAGCTGGAAATAAGAAAAGTGATAGCCTTAACAAATGCAAGTATTTTTTTTTTAAATAAGTTAATATTTTTATTGTTATTTTAGCAACAGTGTTTTTAAATCTGCACACGTGTATTTTTATTAAGAGCAATACTCCGATTTTTATGTGCCTGGGAATACCAGAGACCGTCAGAAATGATAGCTCTATATTTGTTACTCTGATTTGCTAATAAACCTTTCTGGAAGCGGGGCGGCTCCGCGTGGCCTCTCTGCGCTCGCGGGGGCTGCGGGGGCTGCGGGGCACGGCCGGGG
>VZSV01000137.1:1460439-1478811 GCA_013398735.1 Nothocercus julius
GAGCGAGGCTGAGAATGGCTCCTGGGCAGTTACTGCTGAGGAGCTGTAAGTAAAAATTCAGAACTGAGAAGAGAGGGAAGGATTTTGTTTCTTCCCCCCCCCTTCCAAAAATCTCCCATATTCACCCAAGGGCCAGGTTGGTTAGGGGAGAGTTCCTACCTTCTGGAAGGTTCTGGAATGCAGGGGAGGGGAGCAGCACTGTGTGTGTGTGGTGGTGGTGGCGGCAGCACCTGCGGCCCATCGCCCCTTAACGAGGTGGCTTATAACAATGGTCCTAATGGTGGCCGTGGCCCTGGCTAGCTCTGGCGGGGGGGATGGAGCCCAGACAGCTTTTGGGGGTGTCTGGGGCCATGGTGTGACCCTGGGCTGAGCTGGAGCCAAGTGGGATGTGCACAGTGTCATGGGACTGCTTGGGCTGGGAAGCACCAGATCAACAAAATCAGACAAGAAAAGTTGTGTCACATTGGAGGTTCCTAAAATACTCGGATTTTTTTTTTTTCCCCCAAGGGAAAATTAACCTTGTGAGCTACGTATGACACTTGCTTTCTTTTAAATGATTGAGGTATCCTGTGTGTAAACTGCTGTATTAACACAGCAATTATCTGCACGTAAGCTTTTCAGGTATCTGTAAGTAAGTAATACAGGTGCTTTTGATTTTTTTTAATCATATTATTCTGTCAAATACTTTTTCATGTATTGGTATGAAGTTTGAATTTTATCATATTTGTTGTTTTTAAGCACTGAAAAATCTTTTGAAAATGTAACATGAAGTCTCCCTGTTGGTTGACAAAGTGCAGGAAATGCTACATTATGTCTGGTCTTAGCTGTGTAATTCCTGCAGCACGGAAGCAATGTAAGGATAGAGACTGGTCTTGGTGCTTAGCCTTGGTCTCCTCTTGGCTCCTGCTGGGGCTTTGAAAGCTGCAACACAAAAAGTAAAGTTTTCAGAAGTCTGCAGCAAGAGAATCTAACAAAATTGAAATGCAAATAGCTCAAAGCCATTGGTCATGAAGAGTTAGGAATATGTAATGCTATTCTGTCATCCAGAGTACTCTTTCCACGCATGTGCTCTGAAAAGGTTTGAAGTCAGTACGTAGCTAAGCAGTGTCCTGTGCACAGCGTGTACTTGTGCCTTTATTTCTGTTTGGTGTATTATTATGAGGAAAATCAATGAATTGGAGACTTCAGATCCTCTCTTAGTGCCTGGCCCTTCTGCTGAGAAAAAGGGCCTGTAGAGCGCATGGGCAAACACCAAGCAGGCAAATGTGTGCTGCAAACAGCTCTGATGATACTCGTTATATGGGTGTATTTATTTATGATTCATTTGATGTGTGATGGTGGAATAGGAAAAATTACACAAGGGAACAAGTGATTTTTCTGAAGCTCCTTACCCAAAGCCACTCTAATTGCCACAGTCCGGTTTACAATGCAGAGTTACTCACTTACTAGGGCAAGCTGTATAAAATGTTTTAAATCTCTACTTTTGGCCTTCTCAAAACATCTAAGGTGGTTTGCAGTTCTCTTGTTTACTGTATCCTTGTGTTATTACATAGAGATAAGAATAGCCATGCACGTGGGAGCTACAAGTACTTTGGCTTTTGCTATAGTTTATAAATGGAGCCCTTTTCAAACGGTGGTCAGAGGAGCCTGACTAACGCTGCTCAGGAGAGGGATCAGTGTTTTCTGCATGTCAGTATGTGACTGTTGCCCGCAATGAGGGTGACCTGGATCTGTCTTCCAGCCTCTGCTTTCTGTGGTTTCTTCTAGCTCAGCTAGTATCTGCGTTGAAGAAGCAAATTCCTGGGTCTTAGAGCTGAGAGTCTCTTGATGGGACTTTCTTTTATTATGAAACTGAAGCTGTTGAGCCAGTAATGGAATGTGCTTTTAAGCTATGAGCATTTTAATGTAAAATACATAAATGGTTCTTGTAGTGGCAACTGGAGTTCTCGTCTGGGAAAATCCTAATCCTTAGGTTATAGAAAACTGTATTCACTCAACACTAATAAAGTGATCTTTGCAAGTCAAACATAGGGAATTTGAAGGAAGGCAGTGCGTTAGCTGTAGTCAGTTGTCACGGGAAAGTTTTGTTATTCCATGAGTAATCCAGAAGCCATGAAAAGTATGGAAATTTTTTTTTCTATTATGGTCAGAATTATTTCAAACCACTGTCAAGGTGCCTAAGAGCAATGAAAAAGATTTTATTTTAAACAGTCCTGAAGAGCATTCAGTATCTTTCAGGAATAATACCTCCAGCAGTTTAGCTTAACCTAGTGTAGATATACAGCGCCTAGGAGATACAGTATGCACTAAGTCTTAGCTGTGAGGACTGCAAACTTGCTCTTCAGTGTCTCTCCAAGGGTCTTTAACACATTTCAGAAGGTGGGCAGTTTGTTGGATATGCCAGCTGACTAACTGCAGATATGCACGAAGGGTTTTGAACATCAGCATGGATCAATGTTTGCTGCCCTGTTGCAGTGGCCAAGTTCTTAAGGCCTCGTAAAGGTGGGCAGGATGCACCAGCAGTGACACTGCATCCTGTAGCTTAGACTACGTGGTGGAGATGGGTTTGTCAACAAGATACATATGTCTGTAAGGACAATCCGACAGCAATCTATACTTTCCATAAAACTATGTGGAAAAAGGTGGCACAATTTTCATATAAAAGAATAGGGTTTTTTTAATAGCATAGGTAGAAGGAAGACAAATGAAGTTCAACAGACATGTTCCATTTAGGAATATCTTGTGTGGGAGGGGGAGGAATGGAGCTGCTTGAGAAACACCAGTGACCTTCTGTAAGAACACTGTGAAGAAAAATGGCTTCTCTGAAGATGTCTAGGAAACAGAATGAAAGCAAACAAGGGAGTATGTTACCTAAAATATCAAAAAGGGAATACAGTTTGAAGACCAGCCATGAGTTTCTTTTACTGTCTTGCTTTTGAAGGCCTTGCTGTCTTCTTCCTACACCACCTCTCTTGCCTCTTTCCCCTTGCCATGATTTGCACTTTCCTGCAGTTTTGTTTCAAAGAACATTGGCTATTTGTTTATTTAAAAGGTCACACCAGGAGAAATCCAGATGCTTATTCTCTTTGTTTTGAAAATAATTTCAAGAGGTTACAGACTGGTTACAAATGGGACTGGGAATTTTTTTCCATTAATGCTGATGAATGTAACGTTTATTCTGTTTAATGGTTTCAGCTCCACTGAGCCAGGCAAATCCTAATGGGCTGTTCAGGCAGGTTTCCCTTTTCAGAAGTTCAGATAAGCAGGAGGTTCCGCAGGGGGTGATGCTCTTCCACCACTGGATGTCATGCTTGGCCTGCATGGCTTGGGGTTTCCTGCAGCCTATGGAAGTCGTGCAAATAATTTCCAGCCTATGTCAAAGGAAGATTGAACAGTATCACGTAGGTGTAAGAGCAACTCTGATGCTGTAGACGTGTTAGATTGCCTAGCCAGTGAGCCTATTTTGCTGTTAGAAGAATTGCCTAATAAGAGCTGCAGGTTTCTTGCAGCTTTACCCTGAAACAGAAGCAAAACAAGACCTGACCATGACAAAAATAGCAAAGCCATAAAGCAGACTGCAGGATTGGGATGTGGCTTTTGATGCCTTTTGGGTAGACAGTGCAAGGCTGCATGCTCCCCATGGCAGAGTCTTCCTTAGAACTCTCTTGTGCCTCAGCTGCCAACACTATTTGTTATTGAAATTAATTGAAATATATTTGACCTGCTGGGATCTGGAACCCCTGTCCCTTTCCCTTGGTCAGCTGCTGTTGCTGCCCTTGCATGAAGGGAAGCCTGACCTCTGTGCAGCTTTGTAGCTGGGTGATGGCAGGGACGTTGCAAGGCCCCAGAAGCGATGGTGATGGTCCAGGAGGCACAGCCCGGCTGTCCAGTCCCACCAGGAGTTGCCACAAGAGCCCCACGGGCTCTAGGGCAGGATGCTGCGGAGCTGCTCTGGATACCTCTGGCTGGGGGGTTATTGCACACAGCTGAAGCCCTCTGTGCCCTCAGTCTGATAGGTACCTATTAGAGAGGCAGCTTTCCCTAAGTGACATCCCTCCAACTTAAGGGACAGCAGCTAGCAAGGTGTTATGTAGGTATGCACCTACATACATACTACACAGAGGAGGAGGTCCTGCCTAGAAAGATTTATAGGAGGCAAATGACAGATAAAATACTCTCTGAGGCCGTGGTGGTGGTGGTCTCTCCTTCTAACACACCTGCAAAATCAAGTCTGGAAGTAACAGACTCAGTAGAGCAACAAAACTCTTACCAGTCCAAACTCTGCTGTTCTCTCGCAGGAGGCCACCAGCTGCGAGGCCTTTCCATGTAACCTTGGAAAAGGCCTGAATTAATTTGGAGCCCGACCTGAAGGCTGATGGTTGCTGAACGGGCCGCAGCAGGCTTGGCCTATGCTTTGGACTCTGTATTGCTACAAGTGCTGAGAAAGCAGCCATCAGGGACATCTGTGAGAGGAGTCAGGGAAAGACTGAGAAAAACAAAAGCCTTCTCTGAAGTGGCAGGGACAGGTAAGCTGTTCTCAATAAAGAACGGCCTTAAATGGAACCAAAAAGCACCTTCCAAACCAGGTAGTGTGTCTGTGCTCCTCCTTTCCACTGGAATAAGGGGAGCCCTGCGGGGCTTTCCAAGAAAGCTGACAGAACACATGGCTCTAAGTGACTGTAAATCAATCTGATGCCGTTTCACTCCACTGTGCATGCGTTACACAGATGGTGTCAAGTCATGCAGATACCGCTCATATGGCAACGCTTATGCACTGTATTATGCCATTTGGGGACCTAGTAATGTAGCTTTATAGGAGTGTAAAGAGGTTCTTTCCCTATAAAGTCTCAGTATCTAAATTTAAGACTCTGATAAAGCAAGGTAATAACTTATAGAGTTTAAATCATGTTAGTTCAGGACTTAGTTCAAGGGAGTTCTTGCTGACCGGAGAAAAAGCTGGATAAGCACATGAGGTACATCAGGGATTTCTTCTGATTTAAATGCAGTTCCTTTTAAAAGAGGATGTATGTGGTCCTACGTTCATGTCCTGTTCGCAGAAAAAAAGATCACGTTATTGTCTTAGTATTGTTCTAAGTGTTGAAGTAAAGATTTTTCCTTCTAATGAATCCTGGATCTTTTATATGCTCTGTTGAAATAATCTGTTATTTAAACTCTTACATACTCCCGTTGTGCCAGGTGTGTGTGGTTTGCACAGGATCATGTGCCTAATCCCAAAGTACCTTGGAAATGGCAAATGGCACAACATTTACTTTTGATTTCAGTCAGTAAAAATGTAAATAGGGTTGTGATTTCTAAGGGTAGTTATTCCAGGTGGGCTATGTGCACAGCCACAAAGTATGAGGGTGGTTTTTTTTTTTTTTTAAACAATAAGTTTGTCTAATGATAACTAATTAAAATCTCTTTGTTAGAGAATTCTATTTAAGCTGTCATACCATGTCTGTAATTATGGTATCTGAGCATGGCTAGTCATACAGGTCGGCCTGACTTTTCTGTTATCACCTAGGTTCTTGCTCCAAAAAAAAGTCCTGCTGTTCACGGAAAGGCTCACATTCATGCTTACCTTTAAACATAGGCTTAAAATCTTGTTAACGTCTTACTGAACTGTAACTTAAGGAAAATTTAAGCATCTAATCAGCTGATACTCAGATTGAGAGTTCACTGCTGTGGGAAGGTGTTAGTAATTTGATGGGTGTGATATTTTTTGTGTGTTTTTTCTTTCCCTATTATGTGACACTGGCTGAAGGTGCCCCATTTTGAGAGCAATGTCGAGCTGCAGGCCTGATGCCCTGTAGGCATTTTGCAAGGGTAGCTGTTGCGTCTGACAGGTGGCCAGCTTCCCATTTCAGTAATTGCTGTCAGCATGCCTTTGATGCTTCAACGGGATGCAGTATTTTTTTTTTTTTTCCCCTCTTCCTCGAAAGGACAATGTTGAATTTTTGTACTTCTGTGTCACTTGTGTGTGAACTATTCTGCAGCGCAGTCTGATCCTTTATGCGAGGGGGAAAAAAAAAACTTTTTTCTTTTTATTTTCAGATAGAAAACAACATTTAGAATTGAATTGAAAGCCTGACCTTGAACTCTCTGAAAGATCTGTTTGTGTATCTTTCAGATGCTTTTCTAAAGAGTCTTTGACCTATGTTGCTCTGACTCCCCCTTTAGATCTAAGCATCCCTGACCTTCCTTGCAAAAACCAAGTGTCCTGCTGCAAGAAGAGGCCCATCTGTGCTCACGACGTTGCTGCAGCCTGCTCTCAATTCAGGCCAGGTTATTGATCTGGAGCTTGTTAAAGCAACCAGGAAGGGATCGATTCTGGGTTTGAAGCTTTAAATGATCCCGCCTGAGCGCCTGGAGAGATGGACAAGCAGATGCTGTCCTTGTGCCTTGCCTGATGTTTAAAGGCTGGGTGAGCGTCAGGGCGTGTCCAGGAGTGGGAGGTAGAGCCTCAGGATCAGTCAGGCCCCTTTGTGTCAAGTGTTTCTGCTCCAAGATCTCTGATAACATTGAAAATAATCCCATGACGAAGTATGCACTTCAGTGGATGTCCTCTTTGTCCAGGCCACTCTGTACCTCTGCTTTTAGATGAGGAATGGCATGGAAGATTGCTGTTTCACTATTCATACTAGTGTATTTATAAGCATTTGGCAATACTATAGTAATGTGTGGTATTAGATTTGTATTGTTTTCTTCAACTGCAGTAAGTAGGGGTCACATCAGTTATGACTCTAATTGCTTTAGTTCTTGCTATATATTTCATAGGACACCAGTTATACAGAAGATAAATCTAAGGGAGATGTTTGGAGTGATATCTCATATGGAATGGTTAAATATTGGGCTATGCCTTTGCTCTCTCTGCAGAAAGCGTATGAGCGATGCCGCTGTGGTGGCCAAGTTGCATCCTGCACAGCATGGCCTGTCCTGAGGAATGGGAGCTTTCTGTTTTTCTACAGAACTTTTGGATTATGCTCTCCCTTATCCCCTTGCTTCTAATACTGTGCTGTCCTCCAAATCAGATTTTACTTGAGAAATTTTGTCTTTTGATACCTTTGAAGAAGTTAACCTTTGGTAGGCCATCTCCAGCTGTGAAAAGCAAGATCTTATGTTTGCTTCCAGCTGGTTGCCTATTCATTAACAGTCCATGTGGGCACCAGACGTGTTATAGTTGTCTTCAAGTAGCTCAAGCGGCCTGTCTTGTCTATCTGTCTCTTTTCCTATTTTTATATTTTGACTAAATATATTTGAAAGCAAGTAGCGAGGAATACTTAGGTGCTTCAGGTCAGGTGCATTAACTCTTTAATCCACATTTTTGTAATGCTTGATTTCCTGGTCCCTCAAAGACACAGCTATTGCATGTCTCTCATGAAATATGCTTTTTATTTTCCTCTAGTAGTTTCTTCTGTGCCTTGAACAACCAAGTCAAGGCATCAATGGAACTGCAAAGAATCAATAAAATAAATGGGATTTTTACAAGGTGACTGGTCACATAGAAAATGACCAAAAAGGGTTTTAAAGTCCCAGTCTCACTTCAAAGGCAGGTAGCCCAGATAGCTAATAGTTTGGCAGTATGATAAGCTACGTGTGATAGCAGAGAGTATGAGTTTACTGAGCTCTTTAGCCGGAAAAGACAACTGACCTAGTGGCTGCTTAAGCTCACTCAAAAAGCCCTTCTTTCAAAAGCTTTCTGTCACTGTTGGTGCTTCCTTCACTCTATCCATGTTTCCTTTTCTGTCCCCCTGGCTGTGTGATTAAGTAGTGGCAGAAGTGGGGGGGGGGAAAGTGGGGAAAGTTTTTAGTCAGTCTTAGTGTTGTGTCATCTTTGTTGCACCTTCCTTGTGCTAGAAATTACTCCATTGGTTTTGTTCAGGGTAAACAGAGCCATATTTATAAATGAGCGTGTGTCTTCAGATCAATAAAATGAAGCAATCTGACACTGGAAGCTTTTGTAAAACACCAAAGCAAAGGTACTGACTCACAATGCAATCTGAGAAAGTTACATTGTCCTGACAGGTCCTTCCTTTGGAAGGAAAAAGGAAAATGATAATTTCAAATATTATCCACCTTATTGAAGCAGTTAGCTGGAGGTCATTAATTCTTCCTTGCACTTAATTGCCTAAGTGGATCATTTTTCTTTCTGTCATTTCTGATGTCTGTTGTGGACAACGCTTGGTATGAAGGAGAGGTACATCTAAACTAGGCAAAACCAGCCTCACTTGCTACTAAGCTGAAGAGTTTAATATTTTTATTTATTTATTTATTTATAGTGAATACAGTGGTGGTTAGTTAGGAGAACAAATAGTAGCAGTACCAAACAGTGTAGCTCACTAGTATTTTTCATGGGTAGATGACCAGATGCTATGGCCATTTATCAATTAACATTAAAGGAGTTTCATCTGTTGCAGCTATATGTACATTTTTCTTCTGTATTTTTTTTTTGTTTGTTTATTTTTAGGACTAAAATTTTTGGAACAAGACCAAGTATTGTGTAACTTCCCTAAAGTATTACGTAATTATATCTCACGCAGTTGGGCAATGCTGGATTTTCAAACTTCAGGGATTAAACACTGTCTTTAACGAAATATCCTTAGAGTAGTATGGCACTTGGGGCAGTGCTGCAAAATGCTTTCTTGAGTATTCTGTACTTAATGTGTGACAAACTGAATTAGTCCATCTGAACTGTAAGCTGCCCTAAGCTTGGCACCCAAAAGCAAAGAATTTCTGAGCTTTCGGTAATATTTATTTCAATATTTATTTATTTTGGTATTTCAGAAATAGGAGTCTAAAAGAGAACAAGAATGTATACAGAGACCTTAAAAAGGAGGAGAAATTATTGATAAACTTTGTGGCATATTAGCAAGTGTCTTGTGTTCAGTGTCGTCAGTATGTCTGTGCATGCTCAGCTTGATGGCATTAATGCTCCATAACAGGCAGCAGAGATGGCATCTCCTCACTCTGTGAGGCCTTTGGGGAACCCGGCAACCCCCAGTGTTGGGCAGCAAGGAAGAACAGGCAACCTGTGGGAACTGAAAGTAAGAGCAAAACTGTCCCTGTTTCAGTAATGAGCTGAACGCCGTGGCGGGGGTGAGGGGGAGGATCAAATGGAGCGTAACCAGCCCTGTGTGTTGGCCTTGTAGCACAGCATTTGGGCATGGGGATTAATTTATGCTGATCTCTGAATAGAGCAAATACTCCTCCTTATTCTTTCTTGAACTGTTTCTTTTCTTGTGAAGTTTCCCCACTGGCTTGATATATCGTCTTAAAAATCATTATGGCAGGATTTTCCCCTTGAAAAGATGAGGGAGGGGAAAAAAAGGCCTTCATTTTTGGGTCCATCTAGTAACCTGTCTGCAGGAGTTTGGTGCAATATATCCACTGGCTGTAGCTCCTGGTCTTCCTTTCTGCTCTTTCTTCTCATGGAGCCTAAAGGAGCATTTCCGCTCTCTGGCCATATACTTTGTGCAGTGCTACTCATCCTGACCGGATAGTGCAACTTAGCATCCCAGTTAAGGGGGCAGAATATTTCCTTCAGAGCTCAATTTATTTCTTCCAAGTCATATCCACAGAAAATTGTCCTTTGGGCTTTTTCTGTCCTAAGACCTTCCCTATGAGCTATCCAAATGTGCACTGCCAGATTGTTTTGAAGAAACAATAGAATAGGCAGGTCCTCAGCTCAATTCTTGGCCTTTTTATTCCCAGCTGGACAATTATTTATACCTGAGTTAATTCTTTAATTCAGATGTGAAAGCACAAAGTAGAAAATGTTCAGGTGTCTATTTCTGATGTTGGAAGCGACCGAGTCAGCTGGTATCTTCACACTGTGCATGCTAAGGCTTGTCTTCCCTTCACATTCCTGCTGGTCGGAATCTAGGGCTGGAGTTGGGGGGTGGGTTCAGTACTTGCTTGATTAGTTGTAAGTGCAGTTATGAAGACAGCAGTGGTGCAAGGACTGCAATCCATCATCTGACCGGTAGTGCAAGGACTGCAATCAATGTCTGGCCATTAATGCAAATTGCATGAAATTAGTCGTGTACCCACATAAGTGGAGCCACCCACCTAGCTCTGTTCAAGTTACCTCGGAGCTGCAGGGCAGCCCTAGGAAAGGCACTTCCTCCATCCTGACTTTGTCCTTCACTTCTCTGAAACAAAGGTGCTGATTGTGCTCCATGCGAAAGCATTTGTTTTGAGGAAAACCTTCTTATTTCCGTGTCTGCTTTATAGCTGAGTACTTTCTTTGCAATGGGTACTGTAGTGGTAAGTGGCACCAGAAGCTCTATAGGGCAGAAGAGAGCAAGGCCTGAAATTCTTTCTGTGTCTCCGTCTAATATGTTTACATATTAGTGGTTTTCTTGTTGAAATAGCAATCTATTGGGTAAAATGCTGAGCTGGAACCCAACCTGCGGCAAGATGTGCTGGACTGAGATAATTATCGTTTCCCTCCTAGGGGAAGGGTAACCCCTTTGCAAAGCATTTTGAGATCTCGGAGAAGAAGCTGCAGAGGGTGTGACTGGTGCTTGTGGTACTTGCTGGAAAAAAATACAAAAATGGGGAAAACAAATGGAAAGAGAGGAAATGTGAAAACAATGGGAAGAGAAAAACTGTTTTAGCAGAACACTGCAGAGTCACTGATTTGTGAAAACAGACAGATAATAATTCCTCTGTACAGCTTTGAGACAACAGTTGGAATTGAATATTCACTTCGAGTTAAAGACTAGAAAAATAACCATGAACTGATAGAAGCCAAAGAAGAATTGCAAAGAGAAAACGGGGATCTGGAGGGGGCTAACTAGTAGGAAAAGAAAAAACAGCTCTTTCAATTCCACTTGATGGAATGGAGTATGACAAAGGAAGTGGCATAATTGTCAGCACAGAGCTGCAAAAGATGAGGAGGAAAACAGATTATTTTGTGTACTTATGTTCAGTAGGAGGAATAGTGGGATTAAAATAGAGTAGTTATTTTGGGAAAATCTATCTAAGGAATGATGTTCCAGAGAATATGGAAGAAGCCATACTATTATTTTTAATAATGCTAAGCAGCATGATAGAAAATGCTGTACAGAGATGCATTAGCATCTTTTCAGGACTTGGGGTTGTGTGTGGCACAATTGTCTGAATGTTGGGCACAACGCAGGGCTTTTGGGGGCAGCCTTACAATTTCTATGCACCAGTATTATGGAAAGAAAAATAAAGCAATAACAAATACAAAGAGGTGCTTCTTTTCCTAGGTTTAGTATTTATTCTTGATTTGTATAAAATCAAAGATATGTTCTGACATAGGAAGCTAAATTTCTTGCTGAAAGAAATCACACACAGGAGCTTGCAGGGGATGGTTGTGGCAAAGCACAGAAATGCTTTGCATTTGTATGAAAAGATGAAAGTAATTTGAAAGCAGGTTATGCATTATGCCTATTTCACAGATGAAATAGGAAGGTGCTGTATTCAAGGTCACATGGCCTATTAGTGAAGGAGTGGGGGGGAAAAAGGAAGCTTTCTGCTTAACCCAAGTCCTATAGATAAAGTAATGAAGCTATTATTGAATTTTGTGTCCTCCTCCTATGAAAATGTGTGAAATCTATGCTGTGCTTTGGCTGCATAAACTTTATCTTTTTTTCTTAATGTTTTCACATCTCTTGGATTTTCTCAAAACAGAATACCAGTACTTGCCCCAAACAGCTCATTTTATTTTGCTACTGAGTCTAGTTTCACGCTGCAACTCTCCATAAATATTAACTAGTGAACCACCATGGATGCTCCTTTTTGGAAGAGCAGTGAATTTACTGTGCATTAAGTTAATGTGTACAGGCAAGAGCTCTTGCATACTCTACTTGGCAGCCCTCCAGTTCATCCCTGTGCCCTGCCAAGACTAACCAGTTTGTTTGCTTCTGTTGCCCCAGGGCCATGGCAGCTGGATAACCGCTCGGCAGAGGCACAGCTAGGCTCGGCCTGTGAGCTCCAGTAGCGAGCACAGAGGTGATGGGAGAGCCTGCGCTGTGGCTTTTGCCTCTTCCCATACAGAGGTCTGTTTGCTTTGCTCACTGAGTAGGAGAGATTACAGAGAAGTTGTAACCAGTACTTTTATTTTCCGAATTCTGTTGCTAAAGGGATACAAAGTGCTGACATAACTGCAGCACTGTGCATGGTAGTTCTCAAAAGAAAGTGGAAGACAAAACTGACTTAAAGGTCCAAAAGGCAGTGTGAACAGTGGCAATCTTATGGATGATACTTTGGCCAGTAGCCTTTTATTGTTTAGCTCTTTCTATTGCCTTTCAGGTGTAATTGTTGTGATGACACAATATTTACGTCTCACTTTGGCTGTGTGCTGGATGCTGTCATATGGAGCAGATGTGAATTACTAAACCTTTGAAGTCCTAGTAAACTTCCTGCTACATGTGCTCCAAATGCTGCACACCCCTGCAAAGATTATTTCAGAATTAGGCTTGTGTGTAAATTTTAATATCATTCAGTTGTTCATGCATAATCCTCTTATTTCTTCCATTATATCCTCATTCATTGTCTTCCAGTACAAATCTCTCCTGTTTCCCACTTGTTTTTCCCTTGTGTTCTTCGGTATGGTTGCTATTTTGGCCTGGCAAGGACATTTCTGACGTGCAGAGTAGTGCTTCATCCAGGTTGGCTTGCAGCAGTTTGAGAAGTGACCAGTAGCTAAAGAGAGAGATGATGATGGATGGGATCTGGTCCTAAATCCGAGACGACTTTGGACTGGCCTTTGCTCTGCCTTTGGCAGCACTTTAGGTTCCCAGAGCAGGACAAGGGAAGTGATGCAGCCACCTGCAATCCCCAGCTCTGAAAGTGCTGACTCTGAGGCACTGGTGCTGGGGTAAAAGCCAGCTGGGTGTGTGGATGTGGCAAGAGATTGCTCTCTAACAAGCAGCAGTTAGTGTGGTGCAGCTTGCTGAGGACAGGAACTACCCTGCAGAAGAATCATCGCTCCAGAATATGAGTCAGATGAAATTAGTGAGTGACACAGTGAGTGGCACATATATATCAGTGCTTCCACGCTTGGCATCCCTGCACTGGCAAAGGTTGTCCTAGTATCCTAATAACAGCTCTCCTCTTTTATGTTAGATCCCCAGGAAAAGAGCTCATGTTGTGATGGGTAACATGTAGATGACATAGGTGAATGGTATTTTTAGCCTAGCAATCCATTTTACTAAACACTTAATAGATTATGTAGGTTGTAGTCACATATCTGTGTAATTGCTCCTTCCACACCTGATCAATGGCTGACGCGTCCTCCTGCCCTCATGTCCTCCAGGGTTAGCTCGTCTCTCTGAAACACTTGTTGTCTTTCTCTTGCCATGTGTAAACTGTGAATTCCCTAGCCAACAAATGTGTCTTAGTTGCCTCTGAATGAGCCCTAACAGAGAAATAATTGGTTTCAAGATCTCTCCTAACTGAGACGAGTATACAAGGCTCTTCCTGTGTTTTTTCTGAATGTTAAGAGCATTTATTTGGACAAATCTGGGTCCTGGTCTAGTTATGTAACTGTGCAAGCAGATCTCTGTAATTTCAATAATGTTCCATGCTGCCAAAGCTCTACCCACACAGACCTAATTGCAGGATGGGGTCACAAGTAGCAGTTTGGTGTCTTGTATCTAGTCAAGGAGCAGATGTTCAAAGTCCGCTGGTGGTGGCTTGGGGTTTTTCTTTTCTCCCTTAAACGATTTTTTTCTGTTGGTAGTGTTGAAACACCCAATGTCCATTCTTCTACTTGGTGGCCCACTTCTGTATAAATGATCTGAGTCACATCCAAAAACATATAGACTCATTTCATTGCCATGACAACAACGAGGCATGCCAGCATTAGCAATATCTGCTGAAAAGAAAATGTCAGTAAAAGCAAAATGCAGTTAATTAAGATACTTCATTTATAAATCCAATTTTCTGTAATGATCCCAAATTATCCTGTATTGTGGAGAGGTGGTTAAAAACAAAACCTAGATAAACAACATATTCTAACTCTGAATGCTGGGCTCTATTCTAGGCACCGCTTTAGAAAAAAACTGATATAACAGATAGAGCGACAATAGAAATGCTTGTAGTTTTGGAATCATTTCTGAATGAGAAAAGAACAGTTAAATGTGCATACTGCAAATAAAGGATAGTTTAATAACAGTTTAAAAAAAGAAAGGCTTGTTGTTAACTTGCACATTGCTCTTATCATACCTTTGTCGTTACTGCCCAAGATTAAAAGTACATTTGATACGATTACAAAACAATATATTTAAAACTGCTAAATAATGCATCAACTTGCATAAAATAATAGGAAGGCATAGGCCATGTGGAGCTGAGTGCTGGAAGAAATCTGCTTTAGTCCAAGCAAAGGTGGGAGGAGGGAAGCCAGGGAAGTGGCCCTGGGGAGATCTGCAGCCTTGGAGGGATGGATTCCCTGTCTGCAAAGAGGTGAGAGAAGAGAGCTGAGCTAATAGAGGCAGTATCCACAGCCTCCTTTCCTGGGAAACCTGCATGATCTTATGGGCCTTCTGCTGGCCTCCTTCTATGCTTTGGAACCATTTACTTTGCCCTTTTAATTGGAGTAAGACTGAGTCTGTCTTGAGATAGAAATCAGGCATGAGGATCCTGCAGTCAAGGGCATTATATGCTGCTGACCAATAGTCCGTAGGTTTTAAAGGCTTCAGCTTGTGGTTGCTGTGAAGGAGAGGACAAGTGGTGTTGCCCATTGAGGAGCTGTGATTCAGGTTTCCTGGCCTGTAGCCGGGGTTCTTCCATAAAAGTGTCTTGACAAATTCTCTTTGTCATTTTTAGTATGTTAATACGTAGCTGCAGATGGCTGGAATCTTAGTCTTGCCTCTGATGTGTCCTGAGGGTGCCCAAAAGAGATTCAGAAAGCTCTTCAATTTACAAAAGATGAAAGTGCTATTTTTTCTTTTCATTTAATCATAGTGACTTTCAAATGAGGTGGCTGAATTCTAGTAACAGCCACAGGCAATTGTCCCTGTCATGGTGCTCAGCATTGGTTCCTGAGGGACTTGGGAAAGAAAATTTAAATAGAAATGGGCATGAAGCTTTGGTGTGTCCAGAACATGTGGAAGTTCTCTTGTGTTTTAAAAACACACAAAAACCAGTAAACAGTTACACATTTTTGTGGGTTTGTCCTTCTGTATGAATAGATTAGTGAACTTTTGGTTAATCTGTAGGGACTGTAGTCAGAAGTCTTTTATTTTCAAAGGCTGCAGCTCACACTAGGTTTTCATCCAGGCTCTATAGACTTTTAAAATTCTTGTCTGCTTAGTCCTGGAATAGGCCTTTCCATCCTGCCTCACCTGCCATCCTTGGGTTTCTTCCCTCTGGGGAGGCCATGTGTGCAGAGAGCTGAAAGGAGAGACAGTAACTCTAGCACAACCCAGCAAGTGGGGGCTCCAGCTCTAAAAGAGCCCTCCTTGATTCCCAGAGAAACTGGCAAAGTTGCTCAATTCTAGACACTTCAGACATGTTAAGTTGCATTCAAGTTGTTCAATGGGTTCATCCTAGGTAGAAGGAGGGCAGGCAGCTTTGCTGGAGGCTTCTAAGACAGCTAGCTGGGTGTTCAAGATTTATTTATGAAATACTGGAGATCACAAGTTTTCCCAGTGGCTGCTTGTAGCAGAGGGGCACTGTGGGTCACTGTTGGGTGCTCTTCCTCCTGCGTTTGAACCAGTTGAGAAGGTCCTGTGTGTGAAAACCCTTCACAGGCAGATCATGTCCATTGCCATTATTTCTAAGACCTACATTTACATACTTAAATACTGTTTTGAGACATTCAGCTAACATTGAGAAACACAGAGACTGTATTATGCCATTTAAAAGAAAAAAATGCTAGCTGGGATGAATATAGAGTACTTTCAGTAGAATATAAAGTACTTGCGCTGTCTTTGAAGAATTTAAAGAAAGAAAATGCTGAAGAAAAAATATGATTCTAAAGCAGAGCAACACTGGTGGCAAATGAGGTTTTTCTAGTTTGAACGGACACGTTGCTTTTCTATCAAGATTGTTTTTAAGAGCTACTACCTAATACGCTACTTTTGTGTGAGAATTGAGAAAGAGAAATTGCAATGATCCTTTGGAAAGCTGGCAACACTCTGATGCCCTTACAAAGATTAGGTTAAACTGGACTTATCCTCCCTTCCTCCTCCTCTATGCCCCTAGTTGTCATCAGGTTATTTTACAATAGTAATGATCATGTCTTACATGACAAAATTTTCAGGCCCTCTAATGGAATTAGATAATTAAAATACAAGAATCTACACTGTAGTCATCATGTACATTTAAAAAATATAGATTCTGTAATGAGTGGAAGATCTTGAATATAGAATGCTTTGTTAATTTGCTTCCTTGATTTGTCATGTGTTGCCAGGGCCTCTAGTCCCAGGGTGGAGATTGCCTAATCATCTCTCTAAAGATTCAGAGTCACAAATCAATGAGCCTCTGTAGAAATAGAATGATGTATTCACATACGGTCACTTTACAAGTCAGGCTCTCAATATTGCAAGATGACTAAGGAGCTGTGTGAGGACTTGGCAAACAAACCCAGAAAACCTGAGGTTTACCACCTTGATATGAAAGTTTGCATAATCTAACAATACTAAGCATTACTAAATTTGAGAAGTTTCTTGAGAGTTGTGCAGCTCTTGGTTGTTGGTGGTGCCTGCAAACCATAAAAACCTGCAGCTAACGATAAGGTTTGTCTTCATGCTGTGGTCAGTGTGAATACGTGCATGTGGGACATAGGAGCATGTTGGGGAGTCCTGCTTGGTGCAGGTGGCTCTGCTCTGTGCAGTGGCAAATCTGCTCGGGTGGCATAAAAAGCATTTCTGAGTCTGATTTACTTTGATGTATTTGCTATTTTTTTTAGGTGTATTTCTGACAGAGCATATTTCTGACCTGGCATATTTTAAATATTTTAAAAAATGCTTTAATATGTTTTGGTGATCTCTCTCTCTTTCTGGGAGGTTTTTCATTGCCAAAGTCTTCTCATCAAGAGAGAAATTGCTGATTCACAGCAAAATTTGAATATGGCTTTAGACAAAAGTTTAGTTGGTGCATTTAGAGGTGCAAAACTAAAGAAAGTGCAGATTTCTCAATTTTTTATTTTTTAACCATTTTTACCATTGTCCTGTGGGGTGGTATTTTATCGGTGAGTTGCTAGAAGAGGCTTGTTTTCGTCTGTGGTTTTTGTACCCCAAAGATTTTTGGAGTAAAGCACTTGGGTTTTATTCCACAAAGAATTAATGAATCTGTAAGTCACCTTTTAGGGGTGTAGGGGAGAGAGCCATGAATTTCTGGGACCCTAAAAGCAGCTGCCAGTATTGCTCGATCCCATTTTGTTTGGGATTTGTGTAACAGCCCCTCCAGGAACGGAAGGCTACATTTACATGCTGCGTGTGTCAAGTGAACTCCTGCAGTTTGTGCTGCAGGCCCGGGGTGCTCGTGCTGAGGAGAGAGGGGGTGGAGGGGGCTGTAGGGCCGGGCCGCAGGAGCAGGAACCCGGTCGTCGCCACTGTGTCTGAGGAGAGCCGGACAGCAGCGCCTGGGGAAGAGAAGACAAACGGAAATGTGCAGTGAAACTCTCCGTGGTGTGTGAACCAGAGGGGCTGTCTCTTTTTGGTAATGTATTAGATTTTTGTCTGTGTTTTGCCACTTATGGTGTCCTGCAGCAAGGTGTCCTACAATGCAGTTATGTGAAGAAACTATCTTTTGCTTGAAATCTCCCATTACTAGTTCTACTTGCTATTCGCTAGCTCTTTTCTTGGAAGGAACAGTACGTAGTTCTCCATTCACTTATTTCAGGCAGTATCTTTCTATAAACTTGCACCATCCTCCTCCTTTGGGCCAAGGTGTCTAAAGCCATGCAGTTCTCCTTGTACAGGAGCCTGTTGCCTGTCAGTCTTCCTACTTGCTCCATGAGCAGCAGTGCCAGGGCGCACGGATCTGGGCATGGCCGCAAACCCTCGTCAGAAATGTATCTGTGCCGCGAGGGTGCAAGGAGGGTGCCTTGCTGGTTTGCTGCTTGCTGAGGGGGTGGCTGATCTTGCTCTGTAACGCAGCCTTGGTAATAAATGGTTCCTATTTAGCCCTATTTGCTGTAAATCTCAGCGCTGCTCTCCCGTGAGCTCTGTTGGAGGGAGAGCTTTCTCCTGAGGTGCTGCCAACTGATCTTCCTGAAGGCTTTTGGTGCCTTCCCCTTACAGCTGCCACGGCAAGAGCCGCCTTTCCCTAACGTGGTTCTTTGGCTACTGCCTTCTATGCGGCAGCTTCTCCTCGCGCCTAGAGGACTCTCGCCGGCTCGTCTCACCGCGCTCTGCTCCGGCCGCCTCTTCCCGCCGCGCCAGTCGCGGCCCC
>VZSV01000137.1:1479106-1489259 GCA_013398735.1 Nothocercus julius
GCGGAGGGGGGGAAGGGGAGCTCGGCTTCTCCTCAGCGTCGCTGCGCGCCCGAACGACCGGAGCCGCCCCGCGCTGCGGGCCCCGCGCCCCGTTGTGTGCGAGCGAGCAGCGCGGGCTGCGGACACGCAGCCTTGGCTTCGCTGAGAGCCGCGCTTCCCCCCAGCCCCGGCTGGTGCCACCACGTTCACCTGCAGTTTGTCATGCGGGATTTTATCACCCGCTGGTGGCGTTAGGTGTCCCCGAGTCTCCCCGTCGGGGTCTGGGTGGCGTAGTCACCCCATGGTTTCCTGGCTGGCACGCAGTCGCAGTGCTGAAAAAATACACATGTGTACACTCACAGATGATCCGGTGTTCATTCTGAAGTGCTGGTCCAGCATTTCTGTTCCTAAATCTGCATGGAATTATTTTTTAGCAGTTATTTTTTCTATACAAGCTGCTTTTCAGAAGTGTTGGGGCAGGCCTGCATTGTTATGCCCCCTCTCTTGTGGTCTGCCTAGGAGAAGAAGAGCCTTATGTGCGTGTGTGGTAAAGCATCTTCATCTTTTGTTGTTTTAGACCCATTCTTCATGTCTTGAATCTAGGCTGATTGTTGCTTCAGGGGCTCTTTGATATGCAATAGTTGGGACCATATTTTGTATGTATCCCCATGTATATATGTTATCAAAGCACATGTGTGTATATATGTGTGTAGACAGACATACACGATCATACACATATTGTGACATAACTTGATCAGAATTTTATTCTTGGTGTTCTATGCTGTTGCTTTATAAGAAAATTCTAAGCCATAGTTATATATCCTGAATGTAATGCTGCTCTTCAGAGGTCCAGTATAAATAAACTGCATCTTCTGCATTGCATATGGATATGGGACCGTTGAGGACTTGGATCTCAGGATGGACCCTCACATAATTATAGGAAACACATAATAAACCTTTAGCCTGGGAAAGTAGATGATGAACCTGCTGAGCTTCCTTGTATCCTAACATAAGTCTGATAATTTTGTGTGAAAGATTAAAGGCTGTAGGATGTTAATGTGTCACAGAACAGATCAAGGGCAGGGCCATTCTCCTGTATCCTCACCCTTGCAAGGGATTTGTTAGGTGGCTTAATGTACTGTTGCTTTTCTTTCAACCTCAAACATTTTGGGCCTTATCTCTGTGTATAAACAAACCTGTAAAGGTTTGAGACTTTTCCTCTCTGCTTTTATGCTCTTGATTGAATGCAGGGGTGTTTTGTTCATTGCCTTAGTGGTAACCCCATTTTTGTGATTGTAAGTAGATAAGTTGAAAAGGGAGGGAGAGCTGAAATATTTTTTTTCAGGTCATGTAAAGGAGCTCTTGAAAGGTCTGTCTGTTATTTAAGTTAATAGAATATGAAATACTTTATTTTTGCTGTATGGTTGCTTGGTATAATACAATTATATGATGTATTATACATTGATATATTGCACCTTGAACTGAAAAATAGTTTTCTAGTTAAATCTTTTCTTCCAGTTATTCTTGAATTGAATTAAATGGGTATTAGTAGTAGGCTTTTAAGCGGTCTGATTAAAAATTTCATTTTTTTTAGAATTATTTCTTTGTCTTTATGAACTTCAGGTAGCCATAATCTTCCTTTTTTTTTTTTTTTTTTTNGGATGTCCCATAAGGTTGAAAGTATCAGTAATGACTGGATCATTTTTACAGAAAGAAAAGAATGCAGGTGAAATTAGTCAGGATATTTTGGTGTTACATACGTGTGTGTGTGTGTGTATATATATATATTTTTGTTTTTAAGTACCTTTGTTTAAGGATCACTTTCAGTACTTTGTATCTTTCAGTTATTTGATTTTTCTTGTAATTATCGTAAAGAAACACTTTTATCCCCATTTTGCAAAGAAGGAATGGAAACTGAGAGATGTATATATTTCAGCAAGGCTTCATGGAACAGACATTTTAATTCTCGTCACAGATTATTACCAATTCATTATCCTTTCAATATAAGAGACTTCATTTACGTACTGTACAGGTACTCAGTCTTCAGCTGTTCATATAACTTAAAGTTTTTGGTCTTGCACTAGTACATTTTGGTTAAAAATAGGGTGCATTTGTTTAGTGCTGAGTTGACTTCCTGGTGTCAGTCATGCCAGTGAACGTGTGCTTATGTTTTGTTGTGACTGTTGGTCCTCAGAAGCACTCAAACCCTGTAATTGCTGTCAGCTTTTCTTCTGTCTCCATGTAGTAGTAGCATTCAAATGAAATGTTCAAATCCAGTAGGTGTTTTCTCTTTCAAGACATCTTGTAAAGCAGCCCTCAGAAAATGAAGCTTTCCTTTCCTAGGGCTGCTGAACTGTAGCTGTCAATGTGCTGGAGTTGCTTTTTGTGCAGTACAGGAACTTCATAGTAACCCGTGTAATTTGTGAAGATTTGAAAAAGCAGCTTGGAACCCAGTGGCTATGGAATTTACCAGTTAAGAGCAAGTGCAACTGAGGCCTGGGAGGTGGCCAAGTGTATTCTCTGGCCTTGACTGCTTGGTGTGATTGACCTGAAGTCATCCAGTGTGTTCAGGTGGCTCAAATAATCACGTTCCCTGCTGGAAGTTGGAAATATTTTACTGTTTAAAGGAGAGCCTACAGTTTGAGTCTTCACTACTGTCGATAAAAGTTTTTTTTTGTGTTTAGCACTGTATAATACTGAATTTTCATCTCCTTACAGCTGTATGAATTTTTGAATAATTTTTTTTTTTTAAATGATAGGAGTTAGTTATGCTAGTCAAGAAATGCAAACCTTAATATAGAGTTCATAGGGTACCTATGTTGCATGTAAGTTCCTATCTAGATATGAGTATTTTTCATACCGTGTTTGAAATAAGAAGTCAGTGTATTCTTTGCTTGGCAGAGAAGGCTCTGGGTGTCCTGAGGAGCAATAAGCTGAACATGTGCCCTAGTGGCAAGGAAGTCCACTGCCGTCCTGGGCTGCATTAGCCACTAGGTCAAGGGACATGACTCAGCTGTGGTGAAGCCACACCTGGTGTGCTGTGTCTTGTGTCGGGTTCCCCAGAACAGGGACCTGCTGCAGCAAGTCTAACAAAGGATCATGAAGATAGTTAAGGGAATGGTTAAGGGAATCTGTTATGGAAAAGGCTGAGAGAGCTGGGACTGTTTAACTGGAGCAGAGGAAGCTCCAGTTCTAGATCTGGATAAGATCCAGGGATCTTATCAACGTGTTTGAACACCTAATGGGAGGATGTAGAGAAGATGCAGCCTGATTCTTTTCAGTGGTGCTCAGTGCCAGGATGGGAAGCAACACGCGCCAACAGAGAAAAAAGAAATTCAGATTAAACGTTAGAAAAAGATTTATCTAAGGGTGGTCCACCACTGGACCAGGTTGCCCAGAGAGTCTATGGAGTCTTTATCCTTGGAGATAGTCAAACCCTGCCTGTATAGGATCCTGGGCAATCTGCTGCTGGCCCTACTTGACCAAGAGGGTTGGACTAGCTGGTCCCCAAAGGTCCATTCCGGCACCAACTTTTCTGTGTTTCTATAGTAAAGCAAGAATAGGCTCCATTGTATCATAAAGCACAATAGCCTAGACCTTATTCACCATGTATCAGAAATGAAAACATAACAGATTCAAATCACTAGCAACTAAGAACCATCAGGTAATTTGCATTTTAAGTGACCTCTGGAGGTCAGATAGTCTTATTTGATTCTCCTTAAATTGGGGTTAACTTCAAAGTTAGCCCGAATTGCTCAGGGATTTGTGTAGTTAAATTTTGAATATCTGCGTGCATACGGATTGTGCAATCTTGGGTCCATTGTTGACTTCACTTTAGAATGATGATTACTAATAAAATATATCTTGCAAGTCTTTCTAGTTTTTAGAAGAAAGAAAGGTGTGTTTCTGTGTGTTACAGTGCTTAGAGAGTATAAGATTAGATGCTTACAAAGTCGTTCAATGAAAGAAGTGCAAGTGTTTGCAATTCTAAATTAAGCAGGAAATTCTTACTTCCTAAGGTTGAAATAAGTGTTTGCTTATAATTTTGAGGCTCTGAGGGTTTTTTATTGTTTTTTTTCAGGATAGGGAAAAGAGATTTAGACCTAGCCTTCAGTGAAATGAATTGCCTTGGAAATTCATGCTTGTTAAGTACCAGTTATGCTGTGGTAGAATTGGTTGTGCAAAAAGTCTTTGAATTTTCAGATGAAGGAAGACATTTTAACTGCTTTTTTTTTTTTTCCTTGTGGTTAGGAGAAGACGACTTTGCCAAAAATTCTTTTTATTAAAAAGTTCCAAGCTGTAGGTGGGAAGTAAGAACCCTCACATTTCTTGGGAGAGATTGAGCAGGCTGATCCAAGCAAAAGCTCTCATTTGCTTGGAACAGTCATGTTGTGATCATGCCCTTGGGGAGGAAGAGCAGCAGTGCATTTCGGCACTTTTTCCTCAGGGAAGATTGGGGACTTTTTTCCCTCAAACTGTTTGAATAAGTTCTGTGCACGGATAGGGATGTCTGCTGTCTGCTCCCCTTTCTACTGTCTGCCTCTCATGATTACATGGAGGTTCTCCTGCACTTTCAGCATTTCTTTTGATACAGTTGATTTTATTGAGATGCATCCAAAGAAGTTAAGTATTAAACTGATAGGATTTTTGTAAGTTTATTTGCTAAATGAGAAATTCTGAACAATAATATTAAAAACTTTATTTCTCTTCTGCTTGGGTAAGCTTTGTACAGCGTGCAAGGATTTAATGCAGCTTGCCTTAAAGGATCATCTCAGTTATGTTTTTGATAACTTGCTTTATAACCACTGGGACTAAAAAGCAAGTAGATTTTATTTCTCATCAACTTATAAAATAAGGACAAAGTTATTCTACAGTCTTCCCCCAAAATTTTGCAGTGACCAGTTATGACCAACTAAAAGCATAGGGCCATATTGGATTCAGTAGTGGGCCTGATACTGAATGAATAAATACAACATAAACTTATTTATTTTAATGAAGAATAAAATTGGAAGAGTATCAGTAGCACTGCAACATGGTTTAGATGACAGGTATTATTAAGCTAGGTGGAATGTAATGTTTGGAAAGATGAAGTGATGGTTAATTGCAGAAATAGTCTGAATTAGGATATCAGTAATTTGCTTTCCATCTGTTGAGCAGAAGGCTAATACAAGAAAGGAGGAAAGATACTGCATATTATGATCAGTGGAGACATCCACTGCAATTCAAATATAAACCAAGTAATATTAATGTGCCCTTTCATTGTAACATTGTTTTTTTTTTTTTTTTTTTTTTTTTGAATGAATGGAAAAAGATTAAGGATAGTTGCTGTTCTTCTTTGCTCTGTTTTACTTCCTTTCTATCTCTTGCTGTTCTGGATTTGTAGGAGACCATGGCTTATTTCTCTCTGTATTGTCTTACTGTCCTTCTCAAATTATTCCACACTTCCTCCCTTCTATTTTTTCTACTTCTAGTGTCTTTTTTGGTCTCTTTAGTTTCACTTCTGTATTTGTTTCTAGCAATTTCTCTGCAGTGCCAGTGTTTTCTAATTCATTATCTTAAAAATTTGTGTGTTGTTCGTAGGTGGTACACGGCCAGCCTATGATGAGACCTAGATACACTCCATCCTTGTGCTGGATGCTGAGAAATTTGCAGGTTGCTGATGAAGTCTCTTTGCCTACAGGCTACATTATCCAACTCGGGTCCGCAAAATAAGCGATTCAAATAACTTCTAATCTCTGACAGTGACTCTGTAATAGCCCTGGTTGTCTCCAAGTAGACAAAAGTCTCCAGAAGTTTCTACAGTTCTCTCCAAAAGCAGCAGAATGAAAATGCCTGGCCTTGTGTTGCAGTTTTTGCTGTCCTCTGAAAAACGGCTTGGGAAATCCATCTAGTACATGGATTGTTTTACAGTCTCCAGAATGACATTACATGCATGGACGTTTCATGCTTTGATGCTGGTTTTCAGAACGCTAGGAGCTAAAAACTTAAGGGAAAGTGTAGTGTTTCTGAGAATTTAGAGCGCCTATACTAACTTAGTTAAATTTGTGGAACTTTTTGTGGGTGGGGAGATAATAAACACTGCAAACTGTGTCTGGGAAAGATTGTTGCTTACAAATTGTGAACTTAGTTAATACCTGAAGGCAGACTTTAATTTTATAAATTTTTCATTTCTAAATTAACCTTTCAAGAAAAGCGATCTTAAGTTTTGTCCGGAACCCTGAGCCATGTGTATGCAACTCTTTATAACAAAGAAAGGAAAGTGAAACAAAGTCTTTGCTTTTCTTTCAGTTTTGCTTTCAGATTGTAAAACCTTGTAATAAGGACTGCAAAAGCACCACATTGTGATGGCTGGTAGTATAGGAAGCACACCCAATTCCTGCAAGGACTTTATGTGCTTCTCTTTGCAAGAAGCAAAAACAAGGGAGAGAAAAAAAAAAAAAAAAAAAAAAAAAAAGGTTTAGGTAATATGTTATTATATAGAATGGTAGGACCTATTAGGACTGGAACTTAACAAAACACTGAACAGTCTGTTGTACAAGATCTAGGTACATCTTTATCCTGAATTCCCTGTTCAATTCTGGAATCATTATAAAAATGAACATATTCACTGATTATGCGTGACCTTATAGATATACAAAACTACAAAGATAAATGGATGAACTAGGAAGAAGTCAGAAGAGTATATAATGGCTCATCAGAATTTTTATGTGCCGTAGTCATATTGGGAATTTGGAATATTGAGATGATAATTTAATAAGCTTCATATAAGACATAGAAGATTTTGGTAAGAATTACATTTATTTCAATTAAAATATTTTAAAAGTTACAAATGCTTGTGCTATAAAATTGTTAATACATTTCAAGATTCCACTCTTAGGAGGCTACAGTATACATTACAGTATGCTCTTGTGATATAAGAGGTAGAAAAATATTTTACTTCTGACCGCATTCAGATATACTGCATCACTCTTTTAGTTATATTATGAATAAGGGATGGTTCCAGATGTGTTGTCACCTCATAAATGAGATTTCATCTGCTTTCCTGTTAACAATTTGTCTAAAATATCAGAAAAAAAAATTCTCAGTAATGTGTGCACCTGTTGCTATTGCAGTCAGTCTCCCTGTCAGAGAATGAATTGAACCATCTAGTTAATGAGCTAGTTGAAATGCCTCTGTTCTGACTGTGAAATCTTTCCTTGGTTTTGTGTAAGCCTAAAAGTGCTTGATTTTCTAGCCTTCCACAGGAATTATTTCACACTGTTGCAAACAGAAATTAAACTACACTTAGCAATATTTAGGGCTGTAGTACACTCTGGCTACCATCTATTTTAAATATTACATTTTCTAATCTTTTTTTTCAGAATCCATCCATTTGACATCATTCTTAAAGTTCTTCTAGCACGGTTTAGCTAGGGCCAGGACCACTCATGTAAAAAATACTAAAAGCAACTGATGTGATCTTGAGAAAGATCATGTCAGTGAACTCGCACTGAAGCACATGGTCCTGCAGAAATACACAGCTCTGCATGTTTGTTTTCCTTCTTTGTTAAAGGGTTTTATTTTTTCCTGTACTCTCTTCAGAAAATATCTTAACCTACACGTTGGGAAAAGTTATATGTCATTACAGTGAGAAAGTAAATAGAATTCAAGCATGTGGGTTTCACAACCAATTCTTTCAGTGTACAATTGTGCCCTAATTTTGACATTTCTTGCCTTTGATTTTTCTGTACAGACTTCAGCTTATTGCATTACGAACTTTTGGTAGTTAGGTGCCTGTACAATAAAGTTTTGTTTTTGTTGTTTTTTAGCAGAAATAAGATTTGCAGTCTTCTGGATGCAAGCAGTTTTTCAAAATCTTTCACCTGTCGTCTTAGCAGTTCTACGAGCAGGAGGACTGCCTAGCTTCTATCAGAGTAACTGTTTTTGTGCTTTGTGCTTTTGTGCTTTGATGCCCGCTCGAGTCAGACTAGATTAGAAAAATGTGGTAATCCGTGGCTTCATTAAATTGTCACTTCCAGAGTTCCAGAGATCTGAGCTTCCAGATCATTAGCAAATGCTATTTCATTACCTTTTCTAATATACGTATATATATTTTGACTTTTCCAGGAACAAATCCTGTTTTTGCTACAGAATATTCTAACTTAGCCATCTCTTAAGTGCCAAAGTAATTATCTAACTTTTTTTTCCACAAAACTTCTGGCTCTTGGGATAGACCGCTGAAACTATTTTTAGTTGCAGTATAACCGATATACTATTCATACACACATTTTATTCAGTTCACATTGTGGGCAGAAATATAATAAGCTAAAGTAAAATTTGTAGAGTATTATATTTACTTTTTCCACTGTTCCAAGAGTTCCCCAAGTCCTTTTATATTTGCAAGTGATAATATTATCTGTATTTTTTTTCTCTGTAGAAAAATTGTACTAACTGTTGAGTCAGTATTGCTTCATACAACACATGATTTGCTCCTTATTTCCATGGATGAGCAGAATAATACAACAGTATTTTCCATTTTCCAACTCTTGCAGTAAGATGCTGCTGTATTTCATATATATTTATAAAGTATTAAAACAAAAAAAACCCTTCCCCTGCCTCCTCCCTTCCTCAAAAAGTCAGCTTCTCTTCCCCACTTTCAAATTTCCACTTGTTGATAAGCTGAATGCCTCAAAACAAAACTAAACAAAATAAACTTTTTTTTGAGAAATTATGCTCTCTATGCTTTAAACGTTAAGATAATATTCCCGCATTCTACTTATTTATGATCTTTAGTATAATNCTTGTCTCAGCTCAGAATTCTGTTCTTTCTGTTCTTAAGGAAAATCAGAATATCTCTTTTTGGAGTATCCTGGACTGTTCTATTCCCATTTCTCCTCCATCAAAAAAAAAAACTGCATTGTGTGCTGAAATCAGTTTCTGTGGCTACTGTTGTATCTCAACTTTTTTTTTCTTTAATTTATACTGTCAGTCTTTCTCTTAGATCTGTACACACCACCTTCTTAGTAGTTGTTTATTATTTTTTTACATACATGGAGCCTCCCATGTATTAACTTAGGATAAATTACTCTGCTGTGCAGTAATAGTTCTTGGGTGACGAATACAAATATCTCCCCTCATTTCCACGGAAGGAGAACAATACTGAAATTCCTCCCAGGAGGTGGTATGTACTTCTGTCCAGGGGTGACCTTCCCTATTAAGCTCAGAATAAGAATCCTGATAAGCTTTGACTTTCACCAGTCATCCTATCAAGTTAAAGCCCTCTCCTCCCACTTTTTTCCCCCTTTTGGAATATAGACATATGTACAGATTCTTCCACATTCTAAATTTTCTGACTGTGTTGAACTTCTCTTATTAACCTATTTGGTATTTTTTTTTCTCTAGTTAAGTTCTTATATTTACATCTGAAGTTGATCAAAGCTGTCCCACTTACCTGAAAGTGTAAGGATCTAAGAACTTCTCTTTCCAAAAGCTGTAGTAAAAACCTGGAAAAAAAGAGATTTGACAGTCTTCACATCTGAGGCAGCCAAATAGACTTATGAGGTGTCTTCATTGTCTACAGCATTTCCATTTGACAGGAATCCATGTTTTCCACAAATAATTTATGAACTGATGGTACTTGACTGGAAAATTTTATTACTATTTTCCACTCCTATTTTAACTTCTAGGTGGCACCCTTTGTGTAGTTACGTAGGCATATATAAATGTTTTATATACTTTTTCCTGTAATTTCATCGTTGTCTTATTGGTGATGTTTTGGATGAATATATATGGATTATACTAAAATAATGGAATCTCTATTTCGTTGTATCTGCCGCTCAGTTTTCCATCAGTGGTATTGCTCGTAGATCTCTGCAGTCAATGGCTTGGTATTGTATATGTAAAACGAACAAGCTGTGGAGAATTTCAAAATGATGTTCCTCTTTCTGTTTCAGAGTTTGAATTGCTGTAGTGACAAAGAGAACAGTGCAGTATTTATAGCTTATCACTTTGTAATTTGCTTCTGTTTCATAAAAAAAAAAAATCTTGTAATTTTAGTTATTTGCTCCTCTGGTGTCTTTTTATTATTATTATTTAGGATATAGGATACTATTATTTCCTTAGCAAATTTGCAGTTTTTCTCAGGGAAAGCATTTACTGTTTGGTCTTTAGGTTTATATACTTAATCTTGAATGGA
>VZSV01000137.1:1499418-1532383 GCA_013398735.1 Nothocercus julius
GTTCTACAGGAACTTTAGGAAAAATTTCTTGACCGTGAGGGTGACAGAGCACTGGAACAGGCTACCCGGAGAGGTTGTGGAGTCTCCTTCTCTGGAGACCTTCAAGACCCGCTTGGACGCAGTCCTGAGCCACCTGCTGTAGGTGACCCTGCGTGTGCAGGGGGGTTGGACTAGATGATCTCTAGAGGTCCCTTCCAACCTTAAGCATTCTATGATTCTATGATTCTATGTATGTCCGGTAAGGTATCAACAACAGTCCTGTAGTATGTCTAATAAAAATTACATGCTTGTTAATGTTATTGTTTGTTAACCTCTTACAATAAACCTTGCTAAAAAGTGGCTATGAATCTGTAATTTCTGATGATTGTAATATATATGAGTTAGCAAAATTTTACTGAAATTGCAGCCCACAAATGGAGCTTAATTTATGTGTTCACAAAGAAAGAAATAAATGTTTTGCTTTCTTTTCCATAGGTCATGGGGACAGCAACAGCCGCAACATTCCAACTTTAGTAAAAGACATTAGCAATGTAGGAGAGGTTTCCTGTGGTAGTTCGCACACAATAGCTCTGTCCAAAGATGGGAGAACAGTGTGGTCATTTGGAGGAGGAGATAATGGTAGGAAAAATTAACATTTTGGTAGTAATTTTCATTTTATTGCATCTACCTCATAGTCTAAGTACTGTTTTTAACAGGACAGAGGTGTCAATCTTAAAAAAAAATTCTTGAAATAGAATTAGAATGAATATTCTTGAATACACATTTCCTGAACACTTTAATCATTGAATGTGAAGATAGGTTCTCATATGTTTTAATTCAAAAAATATACACTGGCATTTTAGCAAGTGTGAAAATAATTCTTTTGGGGATCTTCTTATTATCATATTTTATGTACTTAAATAACTTTCTACTCCTTTTTCTATAGGCAAACTTGGTCATGGTGATACAAACAGAGTATATAAACCTAAAGTTATAGAAGCCTTGCAAGGGATGTTTATTCGGAAAGTTTGTGCAGGGAGCCAGTCTTCACTTGCCTTGACATCAACAGGACAGGTGTGTAAAAGAAGTTCATGCTTAAATGAGAATAGATATTTAAGAAATAAGAAAAATATGGTGTAGTTTTATTATTGTGGTATTTATTTTGGCTTAAAATAATTTGCAACAAATCTAGAAGGCCTTTAGACTGCTCTAAGCAGTGTCTCAATGTTTGGTGTTAACTCTTCTCTAAATTTCTACTTTAAGGATAAAGTAGAATCACGTAATGTGTTTTAGCAAGAATGTTTACTATGGGTATTAGAGGAAAGAAGGTCACAGTTTTCCTGGAAAAAAAGTGCGAAGTAACTATTATCGGTCATTTGGTTGATGTTAAAGCTGAGCCTCAGCTTTACTGGTAGAAGAAACTGCCAGGAAGTTCCCATTCACAGCCACTGTGCAAGATACTTTCCTTTTTCTTATAGTTATGTAAGAATGCTAGAACTCTTATTTTATTTTCAATTTTTAGCAGGTGACATTCATTCCATATTAAAAAAAAAAAATAAAAACAACCCTCTGCATATCCAACCACAGTATGTTGTTTTGTTGATGCTCATGGGCAACGTATCTGACACACTGGTGTTTCGTGGTTTGTTTGCACTAGGTTTATGCATGGGGCTGTGGAGCATGTCTGGGCTGTGGCTCTTCAGAGGCAACTGCTCTGAGACCCAAGCTTATTGAGGAACTGGCTGCTACAAGAATAGTCGATATTTCAATTGGTGACAGCCACTGTTTGGCACTTTCTCATGGTAAAATTAATAAAATTTAATTTAATCCACTTCTCGATTGAAAGTGATTGTATCTCAGGTTTTGCTTTATCTTGTATTTTGTATCTTTTATTTATGTTCATAGATAATGAAGTTTATGCTTGGGGAAACAATTCAATGGGACAGTGTGGTCAGGGAAACTCAACTGGCCCCATTACTAAACCGAAGAAAGTAAGTGGTTTAGATGGAGTTGCAATTCAACAGATTTCAGCAGGAACCTCTCATAGCCTCGCCTGGACAGCTCTTCCAAGGGACAGGTAATGATTGCTTTGGGGACTGGTATAATCTTTCCATATGAGCGCACTTGTGGGCTCTTCCCTGAAGATACTGACCATATCCAATATAACTTATTTAAAGTATTCTGGTTATAAAGTTTGGGAGTGAAGAGTCTTTCTGTTTTCTTTCTTTCTTTTTTTTTTTTTTTTTTAATTGCCACAGATTGCAGTAAGTAAAAACCTAGCAGCGCTAGTAGTGTGTATGATAGTACTTCTGCTTACTAAAACTGACAAGTTAGGAAGTGGAGCGATGAACAGCTCAGTATTTTTTTATTTTGTGCTTCTGACAGAATAATATATGGCTTATACAGTTTTCTTAGTGTAACAAAGAAAAAGCTAAGCCTAAGACTGGAAAATAGGGAAGATTGGAAAAATCAGTAGACATTTGAATTAAAACATTTTAGGACAAATTTCTAGATGATTGCATGTTAAGCTAAATCAATAACAGGTACTTAGTTCCATTACTAATTTATGATAAATGAAACAAGCCATTGGTACACTAAAGCCATGTCCAGGTAGTTAAAGAAACTAGTCGAACTTCAGATTTTCATATGGACTAACACAGAAGGGAACAGAAAAATCCTCTCAATACTTGTAAGATACTCAGACAGGATTTCAGGATGCACTATTTTAAAAGGAGCTGTGTTAGAAAATTCAGTTAAAGAAATAGTAAGACTTAAATATTGGGTGATGATTTCTCTTTAGAAATCTGCCTATATTGAAGTCTTCTTATACTCTGTCATTTATACTAAAACAACTTTGTTTTTGACAGCTTTTGCATGGATCAGCAGAAATACAGTTTAGTATTTGTGACATTTAGGTGTTTTTGTTTTTAAATTAAAAGTATTTAATTTGTAAAAACTTTAACAGAAGGGAGAGCAGAAAATACTTGCAAGGATGAGGAAATTAGTTTGCCTCAATCATATTAGTTTGTTCTAAGAAATAAATATTTCCTTCTAGCTTGTACTCATTTAAAAAACTGTTACCTGTTACACGAATTTGAATATCTCTACTGCTTTCTTGTGATGTTTCGTTCCAGACAAGTTGTGGCATGGCACAGACCATATTGTGTAGACCTCGAAGAAAGCACCTTTTCACATCTTCGTTCTTTTCTGGAGCGCTACTGTGACAAAATTAACAGTGAAATTCCTCCTCTTCCTTTTCCTTCATCAAGGTATACACAGCATGTGCATATTTTACTTTTTAAAAAATTACTCCTTTTGTTTTCTACAGTTGTGATGTGTGATTTGATCCTGGTCAGTTTTGTCTTTAACAAGCAAAAACCAGGTTTGCTTAGCTCTTTCAGGTGTGTTTTGCCTGTTAGTAAGCACAGAACCTTTTCAGTGGTTCAAACTGTAACAGGATCTTTTGTTTGGAATTTATTTTAGTTTTCTCTTAGAGTCAGCTTTTAAAGCATATTTTCTTTATAATTAAAATGTGTTTGCTATTTCTGGTTGTTGTTTCACCTTCTTAAATTCTTCACCTTGGAACCGTTTTTAGTGGGTGCCTACTTGCTTTCCTTTACTATTAAGCTTAGGAAAAAAAAAAAAAACAGAAAATTCTGTAGTGATACTCTATCAATCCGTCATTGAGTTGTTGACTAACAAATGTATGGTGCTCAAATCAGGAGGTATAGTAGTCATTGCACTTCAGATTGCAATTGGAGCACTGATA
This sequence comes from Nothocercus julius, assembly GCA_013398735.1. NCBI lineage: Eukaryota > Metazoa > Chordata > Aves > Tinamiformes > Tinamidae > Nothocercus > Nothocercus julius. The sequence goes on from VZSV01000137.1 coordinate 1,503,167, forward strand.
AAACCCAGTGCCCTCTTTTTAAAAATTTGGGATAGTGTCCTAGAAGCATTTTTAGTATGTGAGGGTGGGCTTTCTAGTAGCTCAATGGTCTGATCTCCTCTAGAGAAGTAAGAGCAATTCAGAATGCACTAGAGATGTTTTAAAAGGTTAATATGACTCTGTCATTCAGGTGGTGTCAAATAGTTACACTATTTTCTATCTGAATGCCCAAAATAGGTCAGTTTCTAGGAACTAATTTGTCTTCCAAAGGCAGTAATGAAGCACAGTATTTTAGTTTCAATAATTTAGGGCCTTCAATCTCAGATTGTCCACTATGAGTCACAATCAGTTCTGTGTGTTTTATTTCTTTTTTTAAAGATAGATAATAGTTTTTGAAAATGTAATTTGCTTCCCATCAACATGAGGTTAGTAGCCAAGATGTTGTACTCTTGTGGTTTGAACGAGGTACGTAGGGAGCATTTTCCTTCCTTCAGAGTTTTGTAGTATTTATGCATTTCCACCATTTTTTCTGGAAAGAGATGCATAAAATGGAACAAACAGCCAAAATGTAAATTCATACGAAATTCCTATAAAACAGTGTTTTTTTTTTTTTTTTTCTTCACAAATTCTTCTTTTGCTACAAGAAAGTTTTTCAAGATTACTGTTGTTTTTGTGTGGGACTGGAATTTAATATCAAGACTTTTCCTTCTTAATTCAGTGTTTTATTTGTAAATATTCTGAGAGTTCATTTATTACTTCTCTAAGGTGTTTTTTTTTTTTTTTTCATTCATGTGCAGAATTTTCATTTATTTTGAAAGGATTTTGCCCTTTGTTTTATGAGACTGTGCATTGAAACTGAATGTTCCTTGAAACCCTTGTCCAAAAAGACTTTTCAGTGATGTAGGATTTTGTTCTCGTTAAGTAGGTAGACAGTAGATTTTCAGAGGAATTTGTTTAAAGTCCTGGTTGTTACATGCTCACCTTTGAGTGAAAAATTACAGTGTGTACATAAGTGAAATAGGAGGAAAAGATTAAGTATGTGTTTCTTTTTGCAGGGAACATCACAGTTTTCTTAAATTGTGCCTGAAGCTGCTTTCTAATCATCTTGCACTTGCATTGGCTGGGGGTGTAGCTACCAGTATTCTTGGCCGGCAAGCTGGTCCTCTTCGAAATTTGTTGTTTAGACTGATGGACTCTTCTGTCCCAGATGAAATTCAGGAAGTAAGTTTGTTACATGTTAAAATTCTACTTTAAAAACAAACAAAACTCTCTGTTTACAGATTCCACAGTCTTACTTTTTAAAGGTGATACAGACGAAATTGCTTCTGACTTACTAATTTTCCTGGTTAAAGTTAGAAATTTAATCATAGTAATTTAATGTATAAGTATTTGGTATGATATAAATAATCGATAATCTCTGCACAAAAGCAAAGGAAAATATTTTCATAAGAATTTGTATATGATGCTTCCCCCTCCATCTTTTTAATATTTCTAGTAGAGAGCCTAAAAAAATTAGAGTTTGGAAAAATTAGAATGAATAAGAAATGTAAAATAAGTCATGAAAATTCATAGTGCATACTTGAGCTGGTAAGGTAAGGTACGGTAAGGTGCTACCTTGACAGCATCAGGCTGCTATGTAATTTTTGTAACTTTGCAGAAAGTGTAACAAAGCTAATTGTAACTCTGAAGAAAAGATGCTGTGCAGTTTGCTTGAGAAGTAACATTGTCAAATAACTTTTAGAGTGTACTTAAATGAAATAGAACTGCTCCCTGCAGTACATGCAGTCTATGCCCAAGACAACAGCTCTTTGCATTTAATATTTATTGATGCCTCGAGTAAAGAAATAGAAGATAATTCTCTCAGTGGAAAACTGTGGTAGAAATCTGTGGAATTAAAGTTGCAGAGCACAGCACTTATTTATCACAAGTCTAAATCAGGTGTGGGAAAATTTCTGGGCAGAGCAATGAAAATTATATAGTCGATCTGTAAGAAATGTGAATTCCCAATACAAAAGTATGTTCAGATATTGATCAGAAAGAACCATTATCCATTTTATTTACTGTATGGTGGCCCGTGAAAAATGGGATGGACTTGTGCGAGGCAGGGGTTTAAGTTAGTTTAATTTTCAAAGATTTATTGTCATTACAATTTCATCTGAAAAAAATTGTATTCTTTAGACAATGTGTTAGTCTCACTTCATTTCTTCAGGGTACCCTGTGTCTTTATATCTTATAATAAAAACAATAATGGGTTAGAATGCTTACCTTAAATAAAGTTATACGAAAGTTTTAAGAATAACATGTGTGATGTTTGTTTTCTATAAATGCTCTGAGTTGATAATTTTTCTTTCCCCACCAAATTGAAGTATTTTCTGATACTCTAATTTTAGGTTGTGATTGAGACTCTCTCAGTAGGAGCAACTATGTTACTTCCTCCATTGCGAGAGAGAATGGAATTACTGCATTCTCTCCTACCACAAGGTCCTGATAGATGGGAGAGCTTATCAAAAGGACAGGTAAAGTTGAGTAAAAATATGTTATGCTTTGAAAGCAAGCAGTTGTAATAGATTTCATGGTAGAATTCATCTATTCTTTAATATTGAAAGTCTGCAACCAAAACTGGATTTTGTTGATAAAATCCTCTAGATATTTCCATGTCTCACTAGAAAATGTTTTTACTACTTAACAATGCTTGGTAATTTTTCTTGTTAGCTCGTTGCTTTGCCTTCATTAACAATTTTTTTTTTCATTTCTAAATATTTTTCCTTAGAGAATGCAATTGGATATTATTCTGACGAGCTTACAAGATCACACCCATGTAGCTTCTTTGCTTGGCTATAGCTCACCATCTGATGCCACAGAAGCTTCCTCATTATGCATCAGCTATGGAAATATGTCTGATCAGACATATGCTGTCCAGAGCAGTCACCCGGATACTCATCTAGCTGAAATTTTGATGAAGACCCTCCTAAGAAACTTGGGATTCTATACTGTATGTTAAGGCATTGTATTCGCTTTTTTTGTTAACTTTGTTTTTAATGTCAAAGAATTTCTTTGAGTTGAACGAAAAATATTTTCTCATCTGAAAATATCTGAAAATAACCTTTCTAGAATATTAGTGGTTTCTTGACAGCTGTCACAATGACTTCTCTGACATTCTAAATGACTAACACTTGTTTCTATCCAATTTCTTTGATAACCATAGATGTAATGCTAAACATTTAAAAAAAAAAAAAAAAAAAAAAAAAAAAAAATTGTTGGTAGTAAACTATCAGAGTATTTGAAGAGTTAATGGATGTTTTTTTTCTTTTGTCTGAATAGGATCAAGCATTTGGAGAGCTGGAAAAAAACAGCGATAAATTTTTACTGGGTACATCAGCATCAGAAAACAGCCAGCCTGCTCATCTTCATGAGCTCTTATGTTCACTGCAGAAACAGTTGCTGGCTTATTGTCACATCAATAGTGTTAGTGAGGTGTGTGTCTTTATTGTATTTTTTTAAGGAAAAAGATCTAGAATGTTTGAAATAATGAACCCCTTAAATACGTTTGTATTATTATTACTGTATTTTTTGTTTGTTTCTGTCTAGAACTCCAGTAGTGTAGCTCTGCTTCACAAGCATCTTCAGCTTTTATTGCCTCATGCTACTGATATCTATTCCCGGTCTGCAACACTGCTTAAAGAGAGCTCGTGGAATGGTAGCGTTGGGGAAAAACTGAGAGGTAAATGATTGTGGAAAAATCAGTAATGGGGGCATCATGAGCTTAAAGCAGTGAATTAACCTGACAGTTTATTTTTATATTATTTATTTAAATAATTTAAAAACTTCTTTATTTTCCCTATAGCAATATAAAATAGACATCCCAGGCCCACCCAAAAAAAGGAGAGTGTCTTTCTACCCTGGTGTAACACATGGTTCATGCTTTCAATAGGCCACTTTGTCCATAGGAAAAGTACGAAGTAGAAGATACTGTCTCTGCAATTGTCTCAGTTTTGTTAGTTCTAGAGGTCAGGTTTAAGTCTTGAAAAGTGCAGAAGGTAAATATGGAATGAGTTTATTAAACAAACTTCTAATTTAGAATGTTCAGCTGAGACATTTTGAGAGAGCTGAGAGATCTTTATGCATTTTTCCTCTATGTGCCATACTGTACTTGGAATAAAATTCTCTCTTTTTTTTTTTTTTTTTTTCTTCTCTCTCTCCCCTCTGCAGATGTTATTTATGTGTCTGCAGCTGGCAGTATGCTCTCACAGATTGTCAACTCACTGTTGTTGCTGCCAGTGTCAGTAGCTCGGCCCTTGCTGAGCTACCTGCTAGATCTGTTGCCGCCTTTAGACCGTCTTAACAGACTGTTACCTGCTGCAGCCCTATTAGAAGATCAAGAATTACAGTGGCCACTTCATGGTGAGAATAATAATTACACACTTTTGATCTTAAATATAAGGAATGATTAAAAAAAAAAATTATAGTGGAACTTAAAAAAAAAAAAAAAAAGAAGTATTAGCATTCCATGTATGAAATATTTGAGCTGTAGGTAAATTTCTTAATTCTGATAGACCAGAAAGTGTATTGACTTGAGTGGGAATACAAAAGGGGTGTGGAGAATATATATTGAACCTAAATATCAAGGTCATAATACTTGAAAATACTTCATGTATTTTGTTTGCAAAAGACAACCCTAATTTTGTTGTGATGTATTTGCCTTCAGGTCTCAATACCATTTTGGCTTTCTATTACGTAGTGTGATAAAACTTTAATAAATGTGCATTATCTGTTACCTTTTCCAAATGTTACCCACCATAAAGTTTTGGTGTTATCCAAATACAAAAATTAGAGTAAAATGACAGATTATTGATTTAATTATTGATTTTCTGTCAGCGTCTTTGCCAAATTTTTCTGCTTATTGAGAGTGCTGTTTCCCGTATGCAGTGAAGAGCGTGCTTGTAGTGAAGCATGTAAATTGTGAGCGGGAAAACCTGCAGGATTAACCATTTGTAGCAACACATTCTTGTACTGGGACTCTCTCCCAGCAGTCTCATAATAAAAGGAAAGACGCAAGAAGAATTTTGGAACAATTGATGCTGATAAATTGATATCGTTATTTCACAATAAGGACTCATTGTGGAATTTTCCTTACAAGAAGAGGTAGTGATAAGGATGTAATTGAGCGTATAATAGAAGGATGGCAGAATCCCAAATGAGATGTTAGGGTAGTCAATGAACTCCCATGGTAAGGTAAGAAGGTAGATACTGGAAACTCTGTCAGGAACCAGTTTGAAGAGGAGCACTGTTGCAGTCGTTCATTATAACAAGTCTGACAAGAGAAAATCTTGCTTGTGTCATCTATCTATGCATGTTAGCACAGAGATGCACAGAGAAGTATATACTGGGCAAGATATACACTTGGGCAAAATTTGAGGGGGTCTTTACTTCATCAAGTATGAATAGCCATATCATGAATGGTGATGGCTTCTACTGACAATGACGTTCCAATATTACATGATTTACTGGTCCTAACTGCTGTTTCTTCAGTTTACAGGTTCTTGTCTGAGGGGGTGAATCTGCTATTAGTTGGCAACAGGAATAAGATCTGCAATTAAGCTTACTAATTATTGGAAATAGTTTTTAACTTCTGGGAATTGTTGACTAAATTGGTGGTTCATTGCTGATATTTTTAGGTGGACCTGAGTTAATTGATCCTACTGGAGTGCCATTACCACAGCCTGCCCAGTCTTGGGTGTGGCTTGTTGATCTAGAGAGAACTGTAGCTCTGCTTATCGGCCGGTGTCTTGGTGGCATGCTGCAAGGACCCGCAGTGTCCCCTGAGGAGCAAGATACAGCCTATTGGTTAAAAACACCACTCTTCAGTGATGGAGTTGAAATGGATATTCCTCATTTAGGTAAGGTGTTAAATATTAGCTTGCTGTATTTGTGGATTTGAAACATATCTTGTTGCTTTTTAATGTATTTCAAACTCAGAAGGCTTCAGTTACAAGTTGCTGTGGGAGTTGCAGGGCCACACAGTGCAATATCCAATTTTTAACTTTCTGAAGTCAATGAATCTGACTTTTTCTAAAGTGCATATTCCTAAAGTGCTGCTGCTTAGCAAAATTAGTAGTCTTGAGGTAAGTGGCAGTAACTGAAGTTGTGTCAGATAGATTAGAAAAGGCATTTATATGTTCACCGTACATGTGTTGTAGGATTTCCAGTACTGCAGTGATTGCTTGAATTTCATTTATCTTCTAAGATAAATAATCAAAACATCTCACTACAGAGAAATAGGAGAGATTAAAAAAATGGATTTATTTAATGAGCCGCTCTTTTCAGTTTTGGGACTTCAGTGAGAAAAGTCGTCTTGAGATGACTTGAGATGAGACTAATCTCACGATAAGATCTCAGAGTCTCATCTCAGATGAGTCTCAGGATGGGGCTTGAGATGAGAAATGTCACGCATTTTGGTGTGACAAATTACAAATAGCCAGTTTTAACCTGGGGTAGGCAAGTTGAAGAAAAGTTGATTGGTGTTGTAGGGCACAGCTGCCCTTCAGGGGGCCTCAGCAGATTGAATGTTCTTAGAGGGTTTGAAGCAATTCAGCCAAGGCAAAAGCAAGGCCTTACACCTGGAGAGACATAGCCCTATGCAGCAGGGCTTGCTTAGCCTGGCTAAGGAGTCTCTCAGCAAAAAGATGGGAGGTCCTGGTAGGGAGCAATCTGAATGTCAGCAGGGTGCCCCTGTAGAGGGGGCACTAGATTAGACATCAATTATGTGACTGCTTTTAACATGCATCTGAAGATGCTTTAACTGCATCTATATGGCTATAAAAAATGATGCAGAATTACAGTATTTAGGCCAAGTTGGATAACACTTTCTTCTAGATGTTCATACATTTTGCATAATTTTTTTTCCAGCATCCTTAGCTCCTGTATATTGGGAGGATAATAACAGATCTATCATATGGGGAAAGACTAAGCCAGCTAGGCCTGTTTAGCCTGGAGAAGAGAAGACTGAGAAGGAATCTTATCAATTTGTATAAACACCTGAGGGAAGAATGTAAAGAGGATGGGGCCAAACCCTTCTGAGTGGTGGTCAGTGACAGGACAAGTGGTAATGACTATAAATTAAAACACAAGATGTTCCATCTCCTATGAGGAAGAGCTTTTTTACTGTGAGAGTGACAGAGCACTGGAATAGGCTGCCCAGTGAGGTCATGGAGTCTCCTTCTTCGGAGATTTTCAAAATCCACCTGAATGGGACCCTGTGCCATGTATTGTAGGTGACCCTGCTTGAGCAGGGGGGTTGGACTAGATCTCTAGAGGTCCCTTCCAACTTCAACCGTTCTGTGAATCTGTGTGTGAATCTGTAAATTGTAACTCTTATTTTTCTTGCCTAACTTTTGACTTTAGCCAGGCAATGAAGCTTTTTTTTGTTTTGTTTTGGTTTTGTTTTGTTTTTCTTGAATAAAAAGAAGAGAGTAAGCTGTTTTATAAGCTGTTAAAGGTAAATGTGTGTAATCCTCAAAACTGTGGAGTTTAATTCCCTAAGTACTTTCCTTCTGTTAGACAAATGCATGAGCTCCTTATTAGAAGTGGCCCTATCTGGAAATGAGGAACAGAAGCCTTTTGATTATAAGCTGAGACCTGAGATTACTGTCTATGTTGATTTGGCCTTGGGTTGTACAAAAGAGCCAGCACGGAGCCTCTGGATCAGTATGCAAGACTATGCTGTTAGTAAAGGTAAGATACTAAAAAAAAAAGTGTGTGTGTGTGTGTGTATATATATATATATATGTTAAAATTGTATTATATGCTTCAGCTACATGCATAGCAGAGTATTGTATTTTCTTTGGCAACAGCCTTTCATTCTTAATGATAAATATCTTTTAGTTTTGTGTTGCAAGGTCTGTCATTACTCTGTTCTGTATTTGTTTTTTGCATGGCTTCCAGTGTAGGCAAACATGCAGTTCAGTGTTCTTTTTCCCCTCCAAATTAGAATCTAGTTTGCTGGATAAGGTGTTTAGATGGCTGCTGCATTATTTTCCTAGTAAAGCAGGCTGAAACTTGCAATTAAAAAGAAAAATTGATGGGAGGGGGCAGGGGAATAGGGGAAGGCAAAATAACTCACAAAATGTTAGGAACAGGACCAAGGGAGGTGTCATCCTGTGCTTTCCAGTCTCTGGGGGGCTGGCACTACAGGCGGGGTTAATGGTTCTTCATGCTTGTTGTCTATAACCCACTTCCCACCCTGGCTCCCCGGTCCCTTTTTTAAGGAGATGTGCTGAGTATTGCTTTACTGGAGACAGGGATCATCTGGGAACATTACGATGACACGTGCTGTTCAGAAAATGCTGCTGCCAGTAGGAATTTCAGTTAAAAAAGTCTTTGGGCAGTTGCAAAATGTGAGATGAGTGTGCTAATCTCTACTATGTAGATGTGGAATGGAGTGCTTAAGAAGGAAGAGGAGCCCTACTCCTCTGAAACACAAGCTGACCAAAGGCTCCATGGTGGCCGTTTGCAGAGCATCAAATGCAGAGACTTGCTGGGCAGCAAATATGTTACACTAAGCTCCTTGCTTAGATGACCTGTAGGTCTTTGTAATTTCCATAGCAGTTTACCGGTATTCATAAGTAATATTTAATAAGATAATATTTATGTAGGTAGAAAGTTTTTTGTTTCAGGAAAAACTGTGTCACTTTATGGAGATCAGCTAGGCAATAAGGTTATTTCTTAAAACATTAAATCTACTTAAAAATTAGAAGATGTAAATGAGTGAGGATTTTTTTTCATGATGTTGTTGAAAATATATTTAATTACCTGGAAATGGTACCCAGTTTTGATGAATCCATTTTATTTTCAGATTGGGATACGGCAACCTTAAGTAATGAATCACTACTAGATACTGTGTCCAGATTTGTTCTTGCAGCTCTTCTGAAACATACGAGTTTGCTTAGTCAAGCTTGTGGTGAGAGCAGGCAAGTAACTAAAGATGCCTTGAAAAGCTCAATTGCAATTTTTAGGAGAAAGTTTGTACTATCTTTTGAATTTTGGGTCTCATCTTTCTGTAGGTACCAGCCTGGCAAAGCTTTGGCAGAAGTATATCGTTGTGTATATAAAGTTCGAAGTCGCTTGCTTGCTTGCAAGAACATGGAGCTTATTCAGACAAGATCATCCTCAAGAGACAGATGGGTAAGAGTGGAAGAGTGGAAATCTATATTTAGTTATTCATGGTTTGCTGATAAATTCAGTACATAGCTCAACATATTCAAATATTAGTTTCATTTATGTTGTGGGATTCTTTTTTTTTTTAAACTAGATGAAAAATTGTCAGGATTTTGTAGTAGATGTAGTAATAAGTCGATTTAGGCAAATTATTGACAATATAGAGTACAGTTGAGGCATAATTTTAGCTGTAAACATGGCATTAGTATGCTGTACCTCAGGATTCTGAAATCTAGATGCAGACTCTGTAGCTGTATTGAGGTAACATACAGTGGTTACATACAGCACTGGATGCTGAACTCTCAAAAGTTTGACTCATAAATCTTTAAGCATTGCAAGGAGACAATATTTTTCTGCAAATAATCTGAATTACTTTGCTAAAGAAAACTTAAATTTCCCAACTTTGAATGTAAACAACCGTCTTGTTTGTTGTTTGTATATATATGAAGTATCTTTTGATAGGAAGGATTTTTTTTTTTTTTCCCCAATGCCTCATGTCCCATTATATTCACTTTTTATTTTGGTGAGAAGTAATTTCACTGTAGACTTTTTATTTTTTTCTTTTAATCAAGATGTTAGATAACCAGGAATCTACTGATGTTGATACGCAAGAACATTCTTTTACTCGTACAATTGATGAAGAGGCAGAAATGGAGGAGCAAGCAGAACGAGACCGAGAAGAAGGACATCCAGATCAAGAAGACGAAGAAGAGGAAAGAGAGCATGAAGTTATGACAGCTGGTAGTAAGTACTAGCTACATGTGTGAATGTCTTGGTGTGCTTTGGAAGAACAATATATTTTCCTGTCAGAGGAAAAATGGGGAAATGACATAAAGATTTTGAAATTTTTATCTGGATAAATGTTAAAAGTTTAAGTGCTCTTTTTGGGTCAGAAGAGCCTTGACATAATGGAATGTGAATATTAGGCAAATGGACTGCCAATCTACGCAATTCTCAGAGTATCTGACATATAAACTAACACTTCTTTTATATATATATACACACTAGATATAGGACTAATAGGTTTCATATTCTTTTTTCTGAGCTTCCATTTAATATGTCTCTGAATTTCTCTCAGTATACATAAATGTAACTTATTAATATGTTTACTTGTGTTAAATGATCTGTATATATAGTAGACTGAAGGGTTGTATTATTCTGAAGCTTGGAAGCAAAATTGTACACTCTTGAATGAAATTTTTCATAGCAGTAGACTAACTGGATTTGAATTTGCAGTAAGATACTGATAAGTGTTTAAGTTCTGTCAAATCTCTCCTAATTTTAAAATTAATGTTGTTTTAATGCTTAATTTAACCTGTTTGTGACTTCTTTTGTAGCTTTGTATTATTTATTCTTTCACTGTTGGGAAAATATTTTTTGTGCTTTCTAGTGGAGCAGTTTTTGGCATAAGTTCTAGGTGAATATTCTGTTCTATGGAGTTTTGTTTAGGAGTTAAGACCTTCTTTTTGTGTTGCACGTTACAGAAATATTTCAGTGTTTCCTATCAGCCCGTGAAGTCGCTCGCAGTAGGGATCGAGACAGGATGAACACTGGGACAGGGACTAGACTTGATGATCAACCTCCTCAGTCTCAGCAGGAGCGAAGAATCAGCACAGATCTGACTGAAGGTCAAGATGTGTACACTGCTGCGTGCAATTCTGTGATCCACCGCTGTGCCTTGTTAATCTTAGGAGTAAGCCCTGTTATCGAGGAGATCCAGAAGCGGAGGGAGGATGGACAGTTACAGCAGCCGCCCTCCAGTGCTCCTGAGGGGATTGGACTCATGACGAGGTGGGATTCCCTGAATTTGTTATTATGTGTTTCCTTTATGATGGATTAAATAGCCTCAGCTTTCCTCTAAGGATTATTAGAATCATTTTTAAAGAATGGTTTCTGCCTAGAGTTATGCCAGTGTTCTTGCTAAGAATAGAGTTTTGTCTCAATTTTTGTGTCCATACTGGCAAAACTTTAATAAGAGTTTGAGGGTTTTTTATCTTGAGGACTGTATTTATTTTTAAGAGTTTGACTTAGCAATGAGGACAAGTTATAACAAAGTCCAGGCCTTCTGTTGTACAGATAATTTGATGTAATTGAAAAATTCTGTATTTTTTTTTCTGAATCTCATTTGTGTTTGGATTTTTTAATTACCATAACTGTATTTCCTTAAGCCTTATTAGCAATATAGTAGTGAGCAAAAATAGACTTTTTGAATGATCAGGCATTTGAGACTGCCAGTATTTCAGTTGGCCAGTAAGGATATAAAGAAGTAACAAGGTTTACCAGTACACTTCAGCAGCATAAGAAGTGAAGACGTCAGAACACTTTTTCTCCTGTCTATGGTGTAGTCTTGTGGTGTTCTGTGACAGTCTTTTCTCTCCCAAAATTGTGGTACCTGCTGAATGTGACAATTAACTGTTACTTTTGCCTAATATAAATATTTTCTGTGTGTGTGTATGTGAAGCAGGAGTGAAAGTCTTACTGCAGAAAGTCGCTCAATCCATGCAAGCTCAGGCTATAGACTGATTAAGTCAAGAAGTGAATCTGATTTATCTCAGCCAGAATCAGATGAAGAAGGTTATTCACTGGTAGGTAAACTGACTTTACATACTTAGAGATTATAGATGTATTTTCTTGGTGGGAATTCATATTTCAGAAAGTTGTGTTTTTCTTTAATTTTATTAAAAAGAATTGACTTCCCATAAAGGATTTATGTAAATTGTTCTTCAGTACACCATTTTTTTAGACTATATTTAGTGATGCTTTGTCTTCCATGCTGCTGTTATTTATGGCAGTTATTTACAATAAGTAAAGTTTTTCTTGAGTAGTGTTTTGTGCTTTTGTATGTTCTTTTCATGAACTAGGTTGTTTTAATGAAGTAAATGTGCTATTTAATCTCATTTTATTTGGTGTTGAGCTTTTCAGTGCTTAATCTTCAGGACTTTTATGTTCATTTTAAGAAATGATGACTTTGTTGATCTTTTAATCTAGAGTGGAAGACGAAACGTTGATTTGGATTTGGCATCATCACATAGAAAAAGGGGTAAGTATTTTTTGCTGTTTACCTAGTAAGTATTGATCTGAATAGATATGTTAACTGTTAGATTAAAATTTCATTTGCAGTTAAGCACAGTACACAAATGACAATCAAGATCTTAAAACTGAGTAGTTAACAATATTTTATATAACTATTGCTTGTTCTTTACTGTGGTAAAATCTATTGCTTAGTAGCTTGGTTATAGTATTTCCTAGGTTATAACTATTTCTTCCAGTTTCTAGAATTGTGATGTTCCTTTGAAACAAGTGAGGATTTCCATGAGTTCAAATAAAGCAGGAACTTACATTCTATTTTCATTCACTTGAATTTAGCAAGAAAATGCTGTCAGACAAGTTCAGGATCAAGTGGAGTTATCTACTCTGGTGCAGAGTAGGTACCTTTCCCCATAAAGTGTGCTTGCACATTCAGTTCTAATTCAGAAAATAAGACTTAGGTTGTGCACCATCTCAATACCAGCACACTTAAAGCAATTACTTTGCCCATTACTCCAATAAAAGTCACATTTTTAGCATTTTACTACTTGTTGCTTCTTCATTCTGGGGAATGTCAGTGAGCTTCTTCACAGAGGTAGTGGAGGGAGCAAAGACTATGTTTTTTTATACAGAGCCATTTTACCATGAAGGTCCCACTTCTTCCTGAAAAAGGTACAATCTTTGCTAGAATCATGAATAATTTCTGTTGCATGAATTCTGCTAAAACCTTGGGAAAAATTTAAGAAGAATGGCATTAGGTTGTTTATGTTTGAATTAGGGAAGCTTGGATACTGTTGAGTAACTAGCAAATTTTAGTTCAATAAACTTAATTCTTAGGCAAGGTACTGAAAGGTTGCTTGCTTTTTAAAGGCAGTTTGGAATAGGAAAGTAACCAGTTCAGCAAGTAAGAACTGTTCCTCTTGAGACACTGCGATGCCTGTTAGCAGCTTAGGAGAGCTGGAAGAGTGTCTGTGAGTGCCCTGATTTGCAGGATATTCTTCAACCAAACCATTTTTTGGTATTTTTAGTTTTATGTGTATACATTTACAACTCTGGATTCTCTTCTGCATTCTAAAAGTGCTCCAGGAAATCATCCTGGCTTAGATATTGAAATAAGCCATATTTTGTTGATAGTAGCTCCTGAACTGCTGGTTAGACTAAATAAGTTGTTTTGGTCATGGGCTCCAGGAAATAAGGAAAATGCAAGAATAGACTTTATCATCCAGCAAATATAAAGAAGCAGTTTTCTGTTTTATAAAAAGATTCCATACCAACTGTGTAATACTGAGGAGAAATGGGGAAAGGGCAGCTCATCTATCCAGAACCTAAGAAGCTCAAATAGGTAATTTGCACACTGAAAATGAACATTGTGAGCTGTCCTCTGCTACTGGCCCTCTGGAACTAGAGGGCTTATTTTCCTGTCCCCTGGTGTTTGCTTCCTCATACCCATCATACAGGAAGTTACTGAGTTGTACATGGTACCTCAGAACCATTATCAGTAAAAGGTGCAATGTTTTGCAAGTTAATAGTACCCCAGTATCCCAACAATCCTTGGAATGGCTTGGAATGGCATTTCAGGAACGTTAGAGGTTTTGTTTAATCTGGAATTTGCAACTGGTAATTGATTAGCTTACAATAATGAAAATTTTCTACTCCTGCTGGATGATCCTGACATTTAGATCAATGTCAAGAGAAGATCCAAAAAGATCGGCATGATCAAGTGGCAAGACAAGACCAGCTTGGTTCTGTCTAAAGGCTTTCATTCTGTCTAGCATGTCTGTTCTTTGTAATCCTACCTAATCTTCAAGAGCTGAAACGTGTCCCTGTATATGGTGAAGATGTAAATTCCAGCCTTTTTGAGTTGGTCACTAATTGTGACATAGGCAGCTGAAGTGTAAGAGAGTCTGAAGTTAAGGGTATTCTGGTGGTTAAAACTCCTTCAGTCTTGTCTCCGTTCTTCTGACTTGCCTTTATGTGAGCTAATGATGGGAAGATTATGTTCATAGTTACCTCAACTAGAAGAATAGAAGGAATCTGAATTCTTACAGCAGCTTGTTATGCTGCTGTGCTCCATCCAAAGTTGCTGGTAAAACAGATTAAGGATTTCCATCAAAATGAGCCATCTGCATTTGAATTTGCTTTTTGTTAAGCAGGGTTAGAACCACCCTAGCCTCCTATTATGGCAAGCAAACCACTGCAAAGAGAGGACTACAGAAAGCTGCACATTGTTCTTAAAGATGTTTTCCAGCTGGGTTTCTAAATACCACCAAAGGTGGATTCCCTGAAACAGCCATTAGACATTTAAATGAGAAATAGCAGCTTGTTTTTGATTACTACTTTTCTCTGAGATGTCCTTTCTGTATGCATGTTTGTGTCTTGTACTCCTAGCACTTGGAGATCACTCCACATGATCTGCTTTTGGGTGGAAGGTGTTACGCCCTGTATAGGAGGGATGAGGAAATGAAGCAACTATGCAAGCTATAAGGTGCTAGAGGGCATTTCTAATTTAAGTGCAGACAGTAGTCATGCATCAGAGCAGAAGTATGCATGAAAACATTTCTCAAAGTGCATTTAACAATAAGTATATCCTTTTTTTTTTCTTTTTAGTTTTTTTTTTTGTTTTTTGTAGAAATGGAGACCATTACTGCTTTAATGAACTGAGCTGAGTTTAAAAAGTGTTCCTGGATTGCATGTTAGGTCGGCATACTAATGCGATGGGTAAAAAAGTGGACTCTTAACACAGGAACCACTTCTCATTTCTTTTGATTGAAAGCTTATTATTTAATTTGAAGGAAACAAATATAACCATGTTTCATTTTGTGTGTGGACTTTAGACCAGTATCTTACTATAGTTTACAGCAGTGTCTTGGAAAGATTCGTTCTCCTAAGTGTATCTCCCTGAACTGTGCAAAGGAAGCTGAGAAGCAGTACTAATTTGGGAACCAGCTGGTTTGTTTTGTTTTTGGAAGAGATCTCCTTCTGTGACCATGTTTTTCCTATAGGTTGTGCTTTTTAGAGGCTTAACAGGGAATTTTTTTTACTAGTACAAATCTCCCCTATGTATGAGCATTGAAGTTCTACCCGTCTCTTGGTAAAGAGCTTTCTAGAATTTAACCACACAGAGCATGTGATATCCTGAGCTACATTCTGTGTTAGATACTTAAAGAATGCAAATGGATATATAAGTGTGAATCCCCACTTTTTTTTTTTTTTAAATATGTCTTGACCAGTGACTTTCAGTGTACTTCTGTGGACTGTAGCAGTTTCTTATTATTTGTTTTTATTTGAATATTTAATCAATTAATGCAGTTGGGTGGCTCCGGGGGGGGAAACAGCAACTTAAAATACAGGTTAAATCATTTTATTTTTTTGTGTATCTGTAGTACTTTAAATTCTGCAGATTGAAATTGTTTTTGAGTAAGGAACATAAACATGTATTGGTTTGTGCATGTAACTGCTTTAAAGGAGCTATTTCTTTTTCCTCTGAGAAGGAGGTGAAGAATATAGAAGGTCCATTATTTGGACTAACCAAGCTCAAAACAAAATGGAATCTTTTTTTTTCCAAAACATTGCAGCTTGCTGTCTTTAACATGTGCTGTGAGATAAGATGATTATTTAAATAAGTCAGAAAAATATAAGGAAGAAATTTGCTAAATATGTTGTCTTCTGTTTCAAATGTCTGCTTTTGTCTTCTGGTTCTTGTGTGGTGTAGTGTATTTACTCCTTTTTGGCCAGTTGAGCCCCAGAAAAAAGAAGAGCTTCAAGCAAGTACCTGATGGCATGTTTATTTTTTTTCTCTATAGCTTCCTTACATATTTTATGTTTTATAAAGTATGTATTGCAGCTGTGCCACATTCATTTAGAAAACTCATTATTTGAAGCTGGCTTATAAGGACAAGTAAACTTTTTTTTTTTTTCCCCCACCTGTAATCTCAATGTTATATGCAACTCTAGTCACGTAATGGTAAAGGCTTGTACAAGTCCAAAGGTACAATGAATTCCATGTGATCAGTACTTCATAGAATCCAGCTCAGCCAATATATTCACATACTTTTGATTGTTTTATTGATACTTAGGATCTTCCAGGTAGAAATAATTGTTTCAGTTCTAGATCTATGTGCCATAATTCTTAAATGTTTTTATTCCAAAGTATGCTACTTTGACTTGTGACATTCTTATTCTTAAGACTTTCAGTTAAAACTTTTTAAACTCTATCACATAGTCATTGATCTTTTCTCCCGTTTCAAAACTGATTTTCTAAAATTGTTTTTACGTTTAATTATTCTTGCATTTAATACCAAAAGTGATTAACTAAGGATGTCTTTTTTCAAATATGAAGTATTTTTCTGTTAATATTTTTTTTTTGTGTGAGAAATTCTCTGTTGATTAACAAAACTAAATTATCTTCTTACATTTGTTAATCCTTTCAATGGTAGTTGGAAAAGTGCATATATGATACAACATGCTACTGTGATGGTTCTTTCAGAGGCCATTGTAATTCCCTTAATAGCAAACTAAAAGCAAATGTGCATGAATATTATTTACAGAAAGGGTAATGAGTTGTGTACATTTTTTCATATTTCACAGCCCCAGTGGTCAAATTTTTGTTTACAAAATGGAGATCAGCTTTTCTTTGGTACTTAAAAATAAGAATTTCACACTAATTTGAACTAAAAAACTGTGGGAAGGTGCAAAAGTATGATCTGTACATACAAATTTGTTGGTAGAATAGTAGCCTTTGCATTTGCCTCAGGAAAAAGTACAGAATGGCTGAGAAGAACATTGTTCAACACCTGATCTGCCTGATTCCCTCACTCCTGTGAGCAACTGCTTGCAGAGCTGCTCCTAGTAGGCAGTGTTTAAAGGAAACAGTGAAAATAGTACCTAGACTCACCACTGAAATAAAGCTATCTACTGATCAAGTTTCTATAAATTTGTATGACATTTTCCTGAAAGGAGTGTGTTTAATAAAGTTGAAGGTTGATACCCTGCAGGCAGAGGAGCGTTAATATACATTTACATTAGAACTGTGAATGAACTGTGGTGCTTCAGCCTTTATCTGTGATTCGTTGTGCACAAGGCACAATGCTGCAAAATTCCATGTAGATTATTTAGAGTAATTTAAACTGGACTTTCAACGAGAATTGAAATCTAAATTAGGTGTCCATAGAGGTTTGAAGACATTACCTATTTCTATAAATCAAAAGTTTTTTTGAGCAGGGTCTTGTAATGCCTTCTGTAGCTTCAAACAGACGAACAATATGTGCAGAAACAGCAAAATCCCAACTTGAGTGCTGACATGCCAGTTGAATGTTGATGAAGATGTGACTTCAGTGGTATTTTACTCATCTTTGCTAGGGATACAGTTTTAAAAAAAATTTTATAGACAAAATCAAATAGTTATGGTGGTTAATATGTTCCAGTGCTACAGATTGATTTTTATTTGAAGGCATACATTTACTAGTGTATATATGAAGTTAAAGGTAGTGTAATGACATGCAGGTATTATAGGAAATACTTGAGAACAGATCTGTAAAGTTGCCAGATAGCTGAAGTGATAGGTCTAGTATATGCCATAGATAAAGTTATCTTGTTACAATATACCTGTTGCTGTCGGTCTTGAATCATTACAAAATAAATGTTCTCTGTTAGTCTAAAACAAAAATTTTTCACTGGTTTACTTGCCCTTCTGCACTCATGAATTCTGTAAATATTTCATCCCAAAATAATGCTGCGCTCTTTTAAAATTACAACATATATAATGGCTTGAGTAATAAACAAAAACACTTGTGTTTTATGATTAGTCCTTAAAATAAATACCCAGAGTGCACCATTCCTGTTGTAGCAGGTGTTTTCTTTTCTTTACTATTTTGTCGTTTAGCTGCAAAGCATTTTTATTCAGTGTTCTAGCTTAAAGCTGAGCAATTTGAGTGGCTTTTTTCATTTTCTCACTTGGCAGCGTGTTGCAATACTGCTTAACATAATTAAAAGAAATACAGCCTTGCCTTTAGGGAGATTGCTATAAATGTAAATCAAGCATTTTGCTCTAGGTTGCTTAATGCATGGTGAAATTACACATGAGTATCCATTTTCCACCTGTTTGAATAGCAGCAGTTCGGTTTCTACTTACTGTCAAATGTTTTATCCAGTGAACTGGAATTTATGAGACTTTATTGTGCATGTGTTTAGGAGCAATACACAGTCAAGTGGAACCTTTAAGTGATTCGTGGACTCGACTAAAACACAGCCGAGATTGGTTGTATGCTTCCTCCTGCTCATTTGTTGAGTCAGATTTTGATCTCTCAAGATCTCTTGGAGTTCATACGTTGATTGAAAACGTTGTCAGCTTTGTAAGTGGTGATGTGGGGAACTCACCAGGGTTTAAGGAACCAGAGGAAAGTATGTCCACCAGTCCGCAAGCATCAGTAATTGCAATGGAGCAGCAGCAGTTGAGAGCTGAGGTGAGCTGCATTTTAAAACCTTTACTTTTCACAGATGACACTCATTTTACATATCTTATTTGGGGAATTAATGTGAGAGCATTGACTATTTTTTCTTTCCTCTTTATTATTCCTCTTTATTTTTCTGTTTTTCTTTACACAATGTTCTAAGCTTGGAATGTTTTATGACTTGGATTTTGGAGGAGCATTGATACAGCTTTGGAATTACACGAGAGCGTAACTGCCTGTAAACTGCTTCATTTATAAGAACCTTTCCGTGTAGCTTACTTGTCCTACCTGAATTAGACAAGCTGCTCTATTACCCTAAAATCAAAAGACATTGTGCTGAAAAGTTTTTTTTTTCTTTAAAATGTATTCATAATTGAAGATGATTTCATTCTAATTTCAAAAGATACTTGCTAATTAATACTGTGTTTTGCCTGCTTTTATTTTTAGCTTCGTTTGGAAGCGCTGCATCAGATCTTAGTACTTCTGTCAGGGATGGAGGAAAAAGGCAGTATGCCACTAATGGGAAGTCGCCAAGGGCCAGGATTTCAGTCATCCTCATTGCTTACTTCTGTTAGGCTACAATTTCTTGCTGGATGCTTTGGCTTGGGCACTGTAGGACATGCAGGTGCCAAAGGAGAGAGTGTGCGGTTACATCACTACCAGGTGTGTGTTTTAAAAAATAGTTTCTGTAATTGCAATAACTGAGTTATACAAATGCAGCAATTGTTACAGTAGTAATTTGTTTTACCCAGGATGGTATCAGAGCAGCCAAGAGAAGTATTCAAATTGAAATCCAAGTGGCTGTGCACAAAATTTACCAACAATTATCTGCTACATTAGAAAGAGCTCTGCAAGCTAATAAACATCACATAGGTGAGTGAAAAAAGTTTGCAAAATATGTCCTCAGATATGCAATGCAATAGCTTATGTGTTTAACAAAGTAAATTTTAATATCAGCGGCCAGAGTTCAGTGACGAAGTATTTGGCTGACTTCTCTTCCTAGAAGAGAGAAACTTTTAAAACTTATTGTCTTAATTTTCTTCAAGAGTCTGCCCTTTTTATCTTAAGACTAGTCATGTCAACCTTTATATTTCTGTAAACTGTATATGATGGTCTTTCATAGTGCATTTCTTCAGTGTTGGAAAGTGATTGCAGATTTGCAGAAATGAACAGTTTTGTGAAGATACCAGGTCTCCAATTCTCTTTTCTTGCTTCAGATGAAATCTCTCTAAAGCTGAAACCAAAGACTATAGCTCCGTGCCTGTTTTGAAAACTCTTTCTCCTGGCCCCCTATACCAAACCATTGCTACCTGCCTCTGTCCCTAAGGAAAAGCTGCAACTCTGCAGCTCTCTGTGCCTTTGTACATGCAGTAACTGAGAGCTACAATACAGAAGAGAGTTGTGCGATTTAATTTATCGGTAGAGCCTAATTGCCATGTTTATCTGAATTGTTCCTTTACCTTGACTTGCAAATAGAATGGAATTGAAAGGTGTTTCTTGTAATCAATTTGAAGTAGAGGCATAAAATGAGTATTTTACCCTGTTATCCTTACCTCAGAGAGAGGGATCTGTCTGTCTGTCTTTTTGTCTGTCTGTCTTTCCGTCCGTCCTTGACAGTAGTGGCATTAAGGGGGCTTCAGTGCTATTCCAGAAAGACTACCTTGGAGTTTCTGGTGGAAAGCTAGCTGTTTACTTGAGAATTCAATTCATTAAATTTTATTTTTTTAAAAAAAATCCTTTTTTTTTTTTCTGTATTCTGACTCAAAAAGCTTACTGATTAAAAACAACTTCATTTTAATTTTAGAAGCACAACAGAGGCTTCTGTTAGTAACGGTATTTGCTCTGAGTGTGCACTATCAGCCTGTCGATGTCTCCTTGGCCATCTCCACTGGTTTGCTAAACGTGCTATCACAGTTGTGTGGCACAGACACCATGTTAGGGCAACCACTGCAGTTGCTGCCGAAAACTGGTATTTCTCAGCTCAGCACAGCTTTGAAAGTAGCCAGTACAAGACTACTTCAGATCCTCGCTATCACCACTGGGTAAGTATTGAATGCTCCCTTGCTTCCAGAAAACTTAATCATTTAGCTTTTCAGCACCCTTTAAAAATATCTCTTCTTTTGTGTGAGCTTTCTTGGGACAAGAAATGTTGCTCAGAAGCACATAAATGAAGAATAAAAAGCATAGTTACAGTATTTATGAGAAAGATTAACATAACACTGGTTAATGTATTTAAATTGGAAATGGAGTGTTTGGAAGAGAACATTTGCTATCTTTATGGGATGTAAGCATTCCACTCAAAAAGGCTTCTCTCCTTTCTCTATCTCAGCTTTGTGCCTAGATCTGCTCACCTGATAGGATGAGGCTTCCTATTGCTCTGTAAAAGTCATTTGTGTGAAAGTGATAATGTGGTAGGAGTTCTTCAGAGAAATACACTGAATACGCTGCTACTTTTGAAAATGAATTTGCTGAGGGATAGGAGCATTGCTAGATTAGGAAACAAAATTCAGTACTCAATAATTAAATACTAACTTTTTTCTTTACCAAGTTAAAATTTAATGGGGAAAGTTAGTTGTCATCAAGAGTATTATTTAATATTTAATATATTCTTCTTTACTTCAATATTCATAATATCCAGTGCACTTACTTGTCTGTTATTTAAAAACAAACAGGCAAACAAACAAACAAAAACTTTGAAAGTTGCAGTGGGATTCAGTATAATGAGCTAAGTTGCTCTTTTTCTCTTAGAAAATACTGGAAAGATACCCTTTGTTTGTAATAATTGCACTGTTTTACAGTGTCTTAAAAATCGAGTTCAGACAAGAGCAGTCCACCATTTTCTGTATGTGACTTGTAGATAACTGTCACTTTCTGCTAAAGTGAAACTGAAGATGATGGAAAGTAACCTGGTGCAATAGAATGATTTAGTCAGTGCTGCATAAGTTCAGTTTTCACTTGCGTTGATTTTATAATCATGTGTCCTTACGTTATTTTGCCTTGGATTAGGACTCAAATATTTGTATCTTCCCTTTTTCTGTGTGTGTAGAACCTATGCTGACAAACTGAGCCCAAAGGTGGTCCAGTCTTTGCTGGATCTGTTATGCAGTCAGCTGAAGAACTTGCTATCACAAGCTGGTATGATGCTTATGGTGTCCTTTGGAGAAGGAGAAGGTGAGGAAGATGAAGTAGAATCAAAGAAGGCAGATTCAAATGGAGACAGTGAAAAAAGAGACTTCAGAGGTAATGTTCTTGCATTGTTTTTGCTCTCATTTAAAATACCAGCAAACGCACTAAAACAAACCAAGTGCTGAGACCTTTTTGATTGTGACTAGGTTTTAGGTGTACAAATGTTTTAGTTGTACTTACATAAGCAATTTCATAGCTGTGAAATTCATAAAATAGACATAAGAAAGTAGCTCAATAGGAAATTAGCATACAGGGTCATCTCTTTCCACAAACATATGCTTAGCAAGATAGTAATGTCATATCCGTTGGAGAAGAAATTAGAGCAGTGATAAAGCTTAGCAGTTTGCATGCAAAATCCGCATAAACCAAAAATACACATTGAATCCAATGGTTATATTTATTATAGGCACATTTATAAATACTCATTTAATACCTCATCTCTTTGTTTTTGTTAAGATCTGATAAAGTCTATAATGTTCTCCAGATGCTTACATCTCTGTTTGAGTTGTTTGGCTCTATTATGTATTAAATATACAGAGTTTGGAAGTACTGAAATGTGGTTTTATATTTTTAATAAGATATATAGTTGTGTATGCAAATTAGAATAGACTTGAATATAAGTCTTAGTTTGTCAAAGTGCCTGTGTTCTGTAATGCACTGTCTGATGCTCGAGTATTGATGTTTTTCCAAATGCGTGCTAATCCACAGCATTGCCTAACAGTATAACTTGGCTGTACTCTTTTCTGAACTCTTCTCAAAGCTGAAAATACCGCAGAACGCCACCGTGAATGTCTGCCTTACTACTTCCGATTTTATTTTGAAATTGGTTATTTATAGATATTTTAGATTTCTGAGTAAAAATATAAATGAAATATATAATCAATGTATATAAATGAATATAAATGAAACCTTTTAATTTAACTTACCAGCTGCCCTCCGAAAACAACATGCAGCAGAATTGCACTTGGGAGACTTTCTTGTTTTCCTACGCAGAGTTGTTTCCTCAAAAGCAATTCAATCCAAAATGGCATCTCCAAAGTGGACAGAAGTGCTTCTTAACATTGCTTCTCAAAAGTGCTGCTCAGGTATGAACTTTTCCAAATGTACTCAATGGTTATTCACACTTCTGTAGTGCTGTTCCTAAAAATAGGTCCTGTTAGAACATCTTACATGGTAAACACCTAAAACTGATTGCAGTAGATATACAAAAGTTGTGTTTTGGAAAATTGTGACACTGGTGGCAGGCAGGCAGATGACTTCATAGGTGTGCACCTAATACAAAAATCACTTTTAGATTATTAATGTACTGTTTGGTTTGTAGGAGTTCCCTTGGTTGGCAATTTGAGGACTAGACTCCTTGCACTCCATGTACTAGAAGCTGTCTTACCTGCTTGTGAATCTGGCGTTGAAGATGATCAAATGGCTCAGGTTTTTATATTTCCTTACAAGTGTGGTTTTTGTTGTTTGTTTGTTTGTTTTCTCCAGTTTCTTTAAAATTCTTCTTAAACAAACTTCTGCACGTTTAGTAGGGTTTTTGAGAATGCAGATCAAGTGAAGGTCAGTGTAGATGCTTGCTTATCTAACAGTACTCAATGTTTTGACATTTATAGCTACAAAAGAAGCTGTCCTCATCTTGTATTTAAAATAATGTGATCATATTCCAATATACCAGGTTGTTGAACGATTATTCTCGCTTCTGTCTGACTGCATGTGGGAGACTCCAATAGCTCAGGCTAAACATGCAATTCAAATAAAGGAGAAAGAACAAGAAATGAAACTGCAGGTAATGATTCTTTTACGTTCTCCTTTGACTGAATACCATTGAATTACATTATTACAAATATTTGATTTGGTCCTGTTTCTGATAGAAACAAGGAGAGTCTGAGGATGAAGATGAGAATCTTCCTATACAGGAAGTGTCCTTTGATCCTGAGAAAGCTCAGTGCTGCATAGTGGAGAATGGGCAGATTTTAACTCATGGCAGTGGAGGTAAAGGTTATGGTTTAGCATCCACTGGAGTTACTTCAGGGTGTTACCAGTGGAAGGTAGGTTTTGTTAAAATATATTTCTACCATTCTTTTACTGTATTTCCAAAAAATGCTAACTTACAAGTAATTGTTTCTTTTTCCCTTAAGAAAGTGTTTTTGAATAATTGTCATTTTAAATGAATTAGTGTTTGTGACTGCTTTGAGCACTGCTATTTGGGGCATATTTTCAGTTGCTACAAGTTCAGAGATGGGGGGCTGTGAATACAATACATGTTGTGCATTTGTGGTGGTGGTGTTTGTACCTTAAATCCATAGTCAGCATAAGTATGTGTTGGGTCACAATAGTTCTCTACTGAACTGCATATATTTTAGATTTCTCCTTTTAGTGAATACACGTTTTTTTTCTTTCAAGAAGACAGTTCAGCCTCACTGCCAAGATTGGCCTTTAATACATCATGCAGAGTATTTTTTTTCAGAAATTCAGATAAACGAACAGTAGTAGTCTCTGTTTGTGCCATCCTTGAGCACAACAGTTCTACTATGTTATAGTTCTTTAATTAAATCTACTCATTCTGAATTCGAGAAGTGAAGCTTGCTTATTTCTGTTACGTTATTATCACCTTTGCAACACAATTTATGTGTGTGTGTTCTGAGTCAGAAAAAATAGGACTTTCTTTTGTGTTTTATGCAGTTTCTTGGATGTTAGTGAATTAAGATTAAATGACTTAATCACCAGTTTTGTGCACTAAGAGATCATTTTAGAGGTAGAACTTTGCTTTAACTATTAAAATTCTTGATTCATGAAATGCTTTTGGGCAAAACTTAAAAATATGCCTAAGCATGTATAATAAGGTAAATTCTTGTTATTTTGTTTTTCTTTTAAAACATATATTCTTGACTGTTTTCCCTTCCTTTCGTATTTTGCTGACTAGTTCTACATTGTGAAGGAGAATCGAGGCAACGAGGGCACATGTGTAGGAGTTTCTCGCTGGCCAGTACATGACTTCAACCATCGCACCACCTCAGATATGTGGCTGTATAGAGCCTATAGTGGTAATCTTTACCATAATGGAGAACAAACTTTGACACTGTCCAGCTTTACCCAAGGAGATTTCATCACATGTGTGTTAGATATGGAAGCAAGAACTATTTCTTTTGGTAAAAATGGAGAGGTACTCAACAGTTAATTTTTTCTTTTGGGTGTTTTTTAAATAGTTAATGGGCACGTATATTTTGCAAAATGCCAAGCATAATGGCAAAAACAAGATAAATGATAGTTTTAGTATTTGAAAGGATTATAATACAGGTGCAACTATGTCATACTTCATGTTCTTGCTCCTTAAGTAGTTCTAAGTTTGTTTGTTTTCGTTTTAACTAGGAACCAAAACTAGCCTTTGAAGATGTGGATGCAGCAGAGTTATACCCTTGTGTTATGTTCTATAGCAGTAATCCAGGAGAAAAGGTAGCTTAAATTTTCATCCCCATAGATAAGTTTATCTTTTCTGTTCTATAATGTGGCCATGTTTTGGATATTGTGTTGGAGTTGGGGTTAGTAGCCTGACAGGCCTAGAGAATATTACTCTTTATTCATTATGTTTTATGACATATATTAGCATTACATTATTTTCACACTAGTTAAGATTGAAAATCTTAATCTTAACTACAATCTATTCTAAATTTGAAATGTATTGTGCTACCCATTATTACTTAGAGAACTAATGTTCCATCAATTTACAGCAAGTTCAGGGAAAGCTTAGTATTAGAAATTACAAATTGTCTAAGATAGTCTAATGTGAATAAGCATGATTTAATGTGAATAAGTAATTTTCAGTATCTTTGAGTATTTAGGGATGTAGTTTTGTTCAGTGATAAGGTTAATTTCACAGAGGGCCAGAACAAAAGAAGGAAATGCTAGTACATCTTTCTTGTCATCAGGAAAGACTCGCATATTAAAATAAGCTTCTGTAGGTCTTTTGAGAGGATAACGTTGTATATTGTTCTTTTTAAACACTTAGGTGAAAATCTGTGATATGCAGATGCGTGGCACCCCAAGAGATTTGCTACCTGGTGACCCCATCTGTAGTCCTGTTGCTGCAGTGTTGGCAGAAGCAACTATCCAGCTCATTCGTATCCTCCACCGGACAGACCGTTGGACATACTGCATCAATAAAAAAATGATGGAAAGACTGAATAAAATTAAAACATGCCTTAAAGAAGCAGGTCAAAAACTGAAGAAAAGTCGCTCAATTCAGAGTCGAGAAGAGAATGAGGTGAGAGAGGAGAAAGAAAGCAAAGAGGAGGAGAAAAGTAAGCACAGTAGGCATGGTCTGGCTGACCTCTCAGAACTGCAGCTGAAGATGCTGTGTGTGGAGGTGTGGCCGGTTCTAGCAGTAATTGGTGGAGTTGATGCTGGTCTTAGAGTCGGAGGTCGATGTGTGCACAAGCAAACTGGACGTCATGCCACCCTACTTGGGGTAGTGAAGGAAGGCAGTACTTCTGCCAAGGTTCAGTGGGACGAAGCAGAGATCACCATCAGGTATAGTATGCTCGTTGCCCGCTCTTTGCTCAAGCCTGTAATACCCTGTGCTTGGAAAACTGCAGAAATAATGTGCATTTTACCTTAGAGTTCTGATGATCAAATTGTTTTAAGCATAAACTTTAAAATGAATGAATTTGGCTTTCTAAAACATTACAAGTTGAACTTTACTATATAGGAACAAAAAACTTTGTTTATTAAATATGTATTTGATAGTTTAGAATAGATCAGCATCATTAGACTTCTTAAATTTGGCCTTTAGGTGTTGTGATTGTGGATGTGACAAGCATGCCAGTTTCTTTAGTTTTGAAGTGAGCTTTACTTACTTTAGGAGGTTGTTCCTATTGGATAACTAATATGTTATTGCTGTCTTAACTAATTACAGCTTATTGTATGTCTTTAAAGAACACAGATTTTCACTGGGTAGCAAACACTTTTGTTTTACACCGTGAACCTGGTTCTGAAGAGTGTTCTGATTTAATTTCTCAGAATTGAGGAGAGATGACTGTTGAATTGGCCTTTTCTTCCTGGAAAATACTCTGTGGGGCTGGGAAGAGGTCAAGGCCAGGAAGTGAGAGGATTTTCTTTTCCCATGGTGTGTGGATGTCAGTATTCAGATTAATGCTGCCTTGAAGCAGCACTTGTTCTCTGACCCAGCAGAGAGCTGAAGGAATGCCCCTCTATTTGGCAACTCCAGAACGCAACACCAGTCTGCAGATGATGATGATGTGAACTGGGGAGGAGACTGGAAGAAAATACTCCTTTTACTGCCTTTTTTCAAAGGGAAGAAATTCTGAAACAAATGTAGTAATTTTCCTGGACTCTGATTCTCTCACAGGGATTGGCTCTGTGCTTGTTTATTTTTTGTGAAAGAGGTTTGATTCGCTAAATTCCTTAGTCTCTCACGGCCGTAGTTGAGCCTTAACCTTCTGCAGAAATGCAGAAAGTAAATTGAGCAGTCTTTCTTTCTTTAGTTGTAACTGTGTTTTGAAATGACTGGGCTCTGGTCACATTGCTATTTTGTGCCTTCTATACTTTTATTTTTAAGTAGAAGGTAGCATTCTGAGAGGACAAAACATTTGGGGGTTGTAAAAGGAAGATTTTTGGAGTCCTGGATCTGCTGGATATATAGAAAATGTAGGCTAGTCAATTTTTATCTTGCTTACACTGAAAAGTAGTCAAGTATAGCAGTTCAAAATATAACCAAATAATTGTCACTAGGTGTGGATAGACAGTGAGACAGACATATGTGTCTGTTGGGTTTTCTGATCTGTCCTTTAAAGAGTCCTATCAAGACCATAAAAGAGTCAGAATGCTCTGTCAGTGCTTAATTCACAAATTCTGTAATGCTTCTGGATTTTAATTGTCTTTACTGAAAACGTGTGCTCTATTGCCTCGCTCTAATACCATATCTCCCCGTTTTCTATTCATAACCTCATTTTCCCCTGCTTACTTTTAATTTTTAGAGTTGATTCATTTACTTCGTTAAATATATTTTGCATCCTATTTTGCCTACATTATTTCCTGTACTTTCCTCCTGTCTCTCCCTCACTTGCTTTTTCCTGTGTCATTCTGATCTTTATTAAAGCTTCCCAACTTTTTGGTCGCCTAGTGATACTCCCTTGTATAATCTGGAGCCCTGTGAGCCACTGCCCTTTGATGTTGCAAGATTCCGTGGGCTGACAGCTACTGTGTTGCTGGACCTTACCTATCTGACTGGAATTCATGAAGATACAGGAAAACAGAGCACCAAGAGACACGAGAAGAAGCACAGACATGAATCTGAAGACAAAGGGGAAGTCGACCAAAAAACCGAGGGTGATGGAACATCAGATACCCGATTAGGACAAAGTGCTGATGATAACAAAGGACATGGTACTACAAGCTCCAAGTCAGAAAATGAAATAGCTTCCTTTTCTTTAGAGCCATCAACACTAGGGATGGAAGCCCAACACCAACCTGCTGAAGGAAGAAAAAAGAATCATGACCACGTGCCAAGAAATCATGATATAGTACAGTCAGAAATCCGAGCTGTGCAGCTATCCTACCTTTATCTTGGGGCTATGAAGTCACTTAGTGTTCTTCTTAGCTGCAGTAAATATGCTGAACTACTGTTAATACCAAAAGTATTGGCAGAAAATGGTCACAACTCTGACTGTGCTAGTTCTCCAGTAGTTCATGAGGACGTGGAAATGCGTGCCGCCCTGCAGTTCCTCATGCGGCACATGGTGAAGCGGGCAGTCATGCGCTCGCCCATTAAGAGAGCTCTAGGACTGGCAGATTTAGAACGAGCACAAGCCATGATCTACAAGTTAGTGGTTCACGGTCTGCTGGAGGATCAGTTTGGTGGCAGACTTAAACAAGGTACAGTTTCAAAAGTATGAAATTACAGTGAAAGATTATTCCTTATTTTCACTGAAATCAATAAGAGCAATGATAATATGAGTAACAGTCTTGTTGTTAAACTTTGGAGAAGTTTTAATTGGAGTGAGAATTTTTTTATGTTTTTTATTGCTTTTTAGATTTAATACTGATTTTCTTGTCTTTCTCTCAATTCCTTATTTTAATAAAAGTTAATGCTTATCAGTCCATCAGAAATAAAGGGATTTCTAAATTGTCTTTATGCATTTGAAAAATGAGCAGTTCTGTATGTACTTCTCTTGTAGATGACATAAATCTAACAAAGTTTACTGTTGTTAAACACGATCATGTGCAACCATGTTAGCTCATGGTGTTGAGCACGTGTATGTGCAGGCTATAAGTAACCACGGTTTCTATCTGTGAAAAACCCCTGTGAATCACATGTGGATGGTTTTTTTTTTTTTTTTTTTTTTTTTTT
>VZSV01000137.1:1538645-1578899 GCA_013398735.1 Nothocercus julius
TAACTGTAGAAAATTCTTCCCAGATTTTTCTTTGATTCTAAGTATTGTGTAGCTCATATGGTCGTAGTTTTATGAGTTTCCACAGTGGACTGTTCAAGAGAGGGATCAGCAAATATAAGTTGGCTTCTCTGTAAAAAGCTGAGAAGTGAAAGGAGTGCATAATAAAGGAATGCAATTACAGTGATTTTTTTTCTTTTTTTTTTTTCCTGAGAAGAAAAAGCAAAAGCCTGGTTGCATAATCATGATCCAAGAATATTTGTTTTGTGATTATGATTTAAAGCACAACTGTACGTCCATACTTCTCACTGTTTTTCAGGTTTGGGGAGTTGTCTTATGGTATATGTGATGTCCAGGATTTCTCATTTGTGTGTCGTAAAACCAGCTGGTTTGATGCTTCAGAGAATCATAGTTGTTTAAACTTCTGAAATGTCCTGCTAAGACTTTTTTTGCAGTAGAAATAAAGATGAAATTTAATAGAGAGGGACAAAAGGAGGATTTTGGTTTTGCTTTGATGATTTACTGTGTTCTTTACTATGACAACACTAAAAACAGGAGTTTCGAAGACTGCTGCTTTTCTGATGGCAGTTCTTCTTTTATTCCCCCCCCCCCCTTTTATTTTTTAATTCATTAACATTTTTCACTGTTTTAGGATTTATAACCAAGTCTACCTCTGTTTCTCCAATTCTAGAAGACTGGGATATGTTAGATGTAGATGAAGATGAAAAGCTGACAGGAGAGGAGGAGTTTGAATTGCTGGCTGGACCCCTTGGTTTAAATGACCGCCGTATTGTGCCCGAGCCTGTCCAGTTCCCTGACAGTGATCCTCTGGGGGCATCCGTCGCAATGGTGACAGCCACCAACAGTATGGAAGAGACATTGATGCAGATAGGTAAATTTAGGATAAATTCTATTTGAAGTACAGGTATTTCCCGTTTATTGTGAGTTTATAGGGATAATGAAGAATATTTTGTAGACAGTTTTTCCTGCCTCTCACCCTCAGGAAATGAAAGTTCTACATTCTTCTTATATTTTAGAGAAGTTACAATGAGGAGCACAAGTCATTTATATTGATAGAAGACTAGAAGCTCCAATTTACTAATATCATTATGACTACAGTCAGACAGGGGATGCCAGCAGCATGTCTGGAACACAAGGGAAGTTTCTTAGATTTAAATTGGACTTAGTAATCATCCTGTTGAAATAACAAGATCAATATTTAAGCTTGTAGACTCCTCTAATGGGCAGGAGAAATAGAGGAGTTAACTCAAGTATTACCAAGTATTACCATCTGTCCTTCAAAATGAGGAGTAATTGAACTGTGTAGAATTTTAGGAGTGTGTTTTCCTCTCAGTCATTATCACCACAAATCTATATGTACAAAATGTTAAGAATTTAATGAGTAATGTATAAAATTAGTCCTAACTTGCTTTTGTGTTTATTATTGTATAGTAATTTTTATTCCTCTTTAAACGCTAATGCAAATCACCACTATTTCCAAGGTTGTCATGGCTCTATAGAGAAAAGTTCTTCTGGCAGGATAACCTTAGGAGAACAAGCAGCTGCTCTAGTAAATCCACATGACCGTGTTATGGCCCTAAGAAGAGTGACAGCAGCTGCGCAGGTCCTCCTTGCAAGAACTATGGTTATGAGAGCACTATCACTTTTGTCTGTCAGGTATGTGGCTTTCTTGGCAACGCTTGGACACTTTCATTTGGAAGCAGTTACCAACTTCTGTTCGTTAGGGATCCTGTTTTAAGCTATGGGAAAGTGACTTTCCTGTTATACACTTGCATCATGGTGTTGAGAGGAAAAGTTTTCTCAAAAAGCTTTCCTTCTTCTGAATCCTATAGTCACACTCTATGAAGCAGATTTCTTTATCTTTCATTGAAAGGGATATCCAATAGTATCAGCCATCCAAACACATAGGTGCTGTGTTTTTGTCATTTTTTTTTCAATATAAATATTAGAACTTAAATGTAAATATTAGAGGCAAAAAGACATAATATAGGAGACAGGAGACAAGAATTTAAATTCTGGCTCTGTACAAAATCCCTGTGCAACTGTGAAGAAGTCACAGAGATCTCATACCTACATGTGCTTATTACCATAGTAAACTGTAAAAAAAATATATATTTAAATTATTTTAAAATATAGTTTAAAAAAAGTCTTTTAAAAATACAGAAATACAGAACAAGAAATGCATATTTGATTTTGACAGTGGTTCCAGTTGTAGCCTGGCAGCTGGTCTTGAGTCTCTGGGATTAACCGATATCCGCACTTTGGTTCGCCTGATGTGCCTCGCTGCTGCAGGGAGGGCAGGTCTTTCTACGAGTCCATCCACTGTGTCAAGTTCAACAGAGCGATCAAGAGGGATAAACAGCAAAACAAGCAAGCCCATATCTTGCCTTGCCTACCTGAGTACTGCCGTAGGCTGTTTGGCATCAAACACTCCTAGTGCTGCAAAACTGCTGGTACAGTTGTGTACACAGGTAGGTCTGTTATCTCCACACACACATTTATTATCAAATCTCTAACACAGGAGATGAAGCAATGCTTTTTGACATTCTGTGCTGTCTTTTATTGTCTGAATGGTGAGACTGCGCTCATTTTGAGGATCTCCTTGGAGTTCTTATTTTCCAGTTCAAACCAATTCAAAGCATGGTTTATGTATGCATGTTTCCATTAAGACTGTCTTTATTTCAAGGCTGAAGCCCTGAATTCTGTTTTGTATGTGATTTTTTTTGCATGTTAAATACTGGTTGGGACCTGAGAGGTTCTGCAAAAATTTTTAAAACTCCACATGATTTGCTCAACAATTTATTTTTCTGAAATCAGTGGGGAGTTAATTAATCTATGTATCTATTTATTTGTTTCTTTAATAGAATCTGATTTCTGCAGCAACAGGTGTAAACCTGACAACAGTTGATGATCCAATTCAGCGAAAATTTTTGCCAAGCTTTTTAAGAGGAATTGCTGAGGAGAACAAACTTGTAACATCGCCAAATTTTGTGGTTACTCAGGCACTTGTGGCACTGTTGGCAGACAAAGGGGCCAAATTGAGGCCAAATTATGATAAAGCAGAAATTGAAAAGAAAGGTACGATAGAGTTTTAATTTGTTGTTTACTGTTTATTATTTGATCCTCAGTTCCTCATTTATGATGAAGTAGCATCTTGCTAGAATATAACATACATACTCTCAGTGTTTAGAAATGTACAAAACGTGCTTTAATCTGGGTATTTTTATAGTTTAGTGGCATGTGCACAAGTTTTACTTAGAAATGTGGTTTGATTTAGTTGCACCTTCTCCTCTTTAAAAGAAATCAAGCATATAGAGGTATTCAAAGCCGTAGAGCTGTGGCGTTCAGCCTCAGTTGTATCTGCTGTGAAGGGCCATGACATTCCTGCCACTAAAGTACCTCTCTGTGAGGCACTAAGTCAGGCTGCTGTTGCTGTGGCAAGGGCAGGGAAAGACTTGGCAATGACAGCAGTTTATCTGTGTCAGGGGAGACAGTTTCTGTTCAGACGGCGCTTGTTGGAATGACTGGTTTTTCTATGTTGGAAATAAGACTATTTTTAATGAAATTTAAACAGGATTATTTTTCTCTTGTTATCAGAAAAGCATTTTTTCGTAATGGTTAATGTAATGGTTGTAGCATTCTGCATAAAATGTCTGTTAATTTTTTTCTTCTTTCTGGAAAATGTGGCTAATGCTGTGTTCGTTTGTGCAATTCTGTTGCGTACTCATTTGGCCATCATCTCACTGTTTTGTTTAAGCAGGTTTAATTGCCCATTTGTATGCCCATCCTTCCTATGATCCTTCTGCTGTAGGCCCTCTGGAGCTGGCTAACGCACTAGCAGCTTGCTGCCTCTCTTCAAGGTTATCTTCACAACACAGGCAGTGGGCTGCTCAGCAGCTGGTGCGAACTCTTGCAGCACATGACCGAGATAATCAAACTACTCCTCAGACCCTCGCTGATATGGGGGGAGACTTACGAAAATGTTCGTTCATAAAATTGGAAGCTCATCAGAATCGGGTGAGCATAATTCCTAACAAAATTGCATGAATTTTAATGTACGTTTTCTTGGTAGCATTACTGTGTTTTGCAAGTATGGTAACTGGAGTGATTTCCCACAAGAAGTAACTTTTCAGTGATAAAGTTATTTACTGCTTGAGGACTCTGATGCAGGAAAAAAAAAATGCACTACTTTAAAGCTTCATTTAAAGGTGATGTGAAACTGTCTTCACAGTACATGAAGCTAACTGAATCACTAAAAGTTTTTCCTTAGACTATATCTTAATTTGCATTAATTTGCCTGTGTAGTGGTTAATGTCTTTGGCCAGTATTCTGCACGGTAGTGGCCTGTGGAGCATGAATATGAACAGTGCTCTGCATCCTTAAGAAGTGCACTTAACTGCACCATGCCGTAAAAGCAGAAAAATGTAGCTTTTTTGCTTGATTGCCATAGCGGATTTAAATAATCAAGCTATTGCTTTGTGCTAATTTTCATTAGCATTTATATTAGTGATATTAGGGAGCAAGTTATACCTAAGCCTTAGGGTTAAACTCTGATTTTGATATGATATTAATAATCTTGATTTTTATAGGTCATGACATGTGTTTGGTGCAACAAAAAGGGGCTTCTGGCAACTAGTGGAAATGATGCCACCATTAGAGTATGGAATGTTACAAAAAAGCAGTATTCATTGCAACAAACGTGTGTGCTCAACAAATTGTAAGTTAATTCTTGATAATAGTCAGCTATTTAACTTAAAACTATAATCGTGGAAGATAACGAAACGACCTAATTCTGCAGTAACTCCTGCACAAATACTCTCTTTTTCCTTAGGACTTTTGCTGTGTTGTGTTTGTGGCATGCAAAGTAAATTAAATGGATTAAATCTGAAAAGAGAACTTATATTAGCTCTTGCAACCTTGAAATTTAAGGAGATCATGCTAACACTGTTGAAAATTATTTTTAATAAATTCATTGTCATGAGTGAGTAAAATAAGGACTCTAAAGGACTGTCATATGAAAACAAATCTCAGATATTCCTTCCGTTAGTTCCAATGGACCAGAAAAAAACTCCAATATACTTTACTATCTTAAAAATAAGGGCAATAGAGAATATTGTCTGTAAGAAGCGTCCTGGCCACATTGTAGCCTTAATTTTCCTGTTACCAAAATGAATAAAAACATCATTGTGTTTATTCCTTCCCTTCATTGTGCCTTTCTTGCGTGCCGTTCAAGGACAATAGAGCAATATACTCGTGGTCTGATTGCCACTAGTCAGCCAACAAACTCTAAAATAGAATTTAGACTTCTTAAAGAAGTTCAGCAGTGCTGTAACAGGAGGAAATGTTCAGATTAGAGTTAGTAGCAAGGTGGTGCCTCTTTAATTTATTTGATCTAAGCTATTCTGTTTTATTTTGTAACTTCCCAGAAAGTTTTTCCCTACACCAAAGTTGCCTTTTCTTACCTTTGAGGTGTATCTATGTAAGTAGGTAAAATTAGAGATAATTAGAATCAACTTTTAATTGAAACCTAACTTCAGACTTCTACTGCAAAAATAACTGGGACCTCATTCTCTAATTTAGAGAGGTTTTAAATGAAGTATAGACCTATGGTGAGAAAGATGCACTTCGTATGTAAAACTGCAACGATAGCAGAAGTTCAGCTTTTTAACTCCCTTATTTCATGAATTCTGTGTTTTCCTGTTTGCTACATGAGAACACCCTGTTTTAAATTGCATTATTCTTTTGCATTTTAGAGAAGGTGATTCTGAAGAAAGTCTGGGATCACCTAGTGACCTCAGTTTATCTCTTGTCTGTTGGAGCATCAGTGGCAAATACCTGGCTGGAGCTACGGAAAAGATGGTGAACATATGGCAAGTCAATGGTATGTTCTAACTCTAGCTGCCTTTGAATGCTTTATGGAGCAGCTTATTTTTATGGAAACTGCTAAATTATAGAATATTTGTATATTTAGATATTTAAGTGTGTGTGCTTTCCAATTTAAATGCCTGCCTTCCTCCATGAAATCTTGTAAACCGAATGTTTTAAGAGGCACTAACCACAAGTGGATGTGTGCCTTAAATTATGTCAGTAGAAAACTGAGCAACAAGTTTGAAGCCTTGTTGTCTATTACTGAATCAAAAGCATTTAGGTTCGAGCCTTCAGCATTCTTGTCTGTAAATGCTATTATCTTCCTGTAGTCTACAGGAGTTATCTTTCTAAATGAGGCAGCAAAAATGACAAAATTCACTGAAGCAGATGCAGGGAAGGTTTGCTAGAGTGATAAGGTAGATGGAAAAGGAGAGTGGAATGAGAGGGTTTGCTTTCTTTAGTTGAACAAGTCTCGGAAGAGGAAGATTATGAATCAGCACAGTAGGAAGATGAGCACTAGCAAAGAGAAGCCGATGGAGAGAAAGCAGCTGTGTAAGCAAATGGATAGCGTCGACACAAGAAGACATGGAGATAAATAGGCCGTGAAGAAAGTTTCTGATGCTTAAAGGATCTTGATCTCAAATAGTTTTCAAGGAGGAATGTCAACTGGGGATGAAATACTTGAAAATGGCTTAGATAAATTTATGAAAGAGACTACACAGTGTTACAGAGAACTCAACCTGATACAGGAAAGGTCCTTCCCAATTCCTTATTGCAATTTGAAAGTATCTTTAAATGGATTATCTACTGATATTTTTGGTATTTTGTTGTCATTTGTTCTGTGCTTGACTAATCCAGAATAATACCTTCAGAACACCTCTGAGAGGAAGACTGTCATTTTGTCTTTTGAAATCTCTAACACTTGATTGTGGTGTTTTGCACATAGGAAAATCACTGATTACTGTCTGACAGTTGTGGATATTAGGTGAGGTCCAGTAGGCATTTGTGGTGCTTTAAGATATTTTTGAATTATCCTTTTTTTCCACAGCTTAATATGGAGTCCACAAGAAAAGTAGGGAATTTTTCTGGTACTGAAAAACTCAACATTCTCCTTTTAGCAAAAGTGTCTAACCTGACTGAGTTTTGAGCCTTGTTAGCTAGCTTTTATCAGTGTAGGTCCATTACTTCACAGTCTTGTACCTTATATGAATTGGTAGTGCATGTCTTAACTGTCAGTATGGTCTCAGTACTTTCCCTTGGAAGGTGTTTTTTTTGTTGTTGTTGTCTTTTCTGTATGAAGGTGAAGTAGTTCTAAAACACTTTTTGGGCTCCTAGGAGGAAAAGGACTATTAGATCTTCAGCCTCACTGGGTGTCTGCTCTGGCTTGGCCAGAAGAAGGGCCAGCTGCACCATGGGCAGGCGATGGTCCAGAATTATTATTAATTGGCCGTATGGATGGATCTCTGGGTCTTATTGAAGTTGTAGATATTTCAACCATGCACCGGCTAGAACTGGAACACTGCTACCGAAACGATGGTATGTAACCATATCAATATTTAAATAGAGATTAAAATTGCTCTTTTTCACCAGCTTTTTTAAAAGCAATATATATAAACTCATGTAATATATTATTTGTGGGGGTACCACTTCTGGTACCTTGCTACCAAACACCATTTGTGCTCCCGAGTGGAGAAAAGCCTGTGGGGTTTGGATCTGTGGGTTGCCCCAACAGTGAAGGCAGCAGTTTGTAGTAGGCCCAGGGCAATGTTCCTTGTCATCGTATAAATGCAGTATAGGTTCTCTGCAACATCTTTCCTGCCTAGGGACAGGGTGTAGTCAGTCTCATTTAAACTCCTGAGTCTTTGTCACTTCTCCTGTACAGTTCCAGTCCAAGGGGAAGTCAAACAGAGCATCTTTGATAACTTACACGGTTTTGCATATTGACTTGGCGGAAGACTGTTCAGGAAACGTTTCCGCGTTTTTAGCACTTGTAGCTAGGGGCTGTACTGGAGCAATAAATAGATATTGCCCCAGGTAAGGCCTAAATAATGCAGTAAATAGAGTGGTCTCTGCTTTCCTGTCTCTTCCTATCTCAGATACCTTTATAAGTATTTATAAGATTCAGTCTCCTTATTTATTTATTTTTAACCCAGCGAGGGCCTTTTCACAATGTCTGTGTCATCTTTGAGAGTGAAAGTAACTTGGCCAGTGTTGGCCAGGAATTCTCTAGGACTTTTTTTTAAACAAATACGTAAGCTTAAGTAAAGGGGTATAAATACAGTAATTTTAATGAAAAGGAGGGCAAAAGAAAGAGCACTTATAAATCCATCTTAACAGCTGTGATTACAGTGGCATATTTACTTGTACAAATTCAAGAGAATATTCAGACAAAAAGTATGTTAGTTAACTGTGATGGTGGGGGAGGTTGTTGCACATTTTTTATTTCAGGCAGTTGCACTGTAGAAAGTTCTTTGGCTGATGTGAAGTGGATTTAGTTTAACTTAATGGTGTGTTGCTTGTTCTTATAGTATCAGTCACATGCCTTGCCTGGCTGAGTGAAGACAGACCCTTTGCAGTTGGCTATTCGGATGGAAAATTACTAATAGGAACAAAGGAACCACTTGAAAAAGGAGGAATTGTTCTAGTTGATGCACATAAGGTAAAGTTAGTCTTTCTGAAATTAATGTGAATTTTTTGTTGATGAAGAACTCTGTTCAAACTATTTTCTGTATTTGAAAGCTATTTATAAAATCAAATGCTGAAAATCAGCGTGTTTTAAGAGGGGGAAAAAAAAAAGTCTCTTTCCTGTGTTTTGAAGCAATCAATAGATAAAGTAGATATTAGGGAACCATTCAGACAAATTATAAAAAATGTATCAAAATGAAAGTTCTCTTTTGCTGCAGAGGTAACGAAGGTAATTTTTATACGACAACAAAAGCATATTGAAAGCATGCCTATGTACTTTTAGATTTAATAGTCTGTATTTCGTTCATAAAAGTACTCATAGTACATCTTAGTTTGGGGCATATCACTTGCTGTTGTAAAACTTCAGTTACAGTAAAAAACGAAAGACATTTCTGAAAATAATCCGTGTCTTGTCCAGGATAAGACAGTAAGTCAGTAGTAGTCCATAAATGATTTGTCAGGCTAAGAGGAGAATTCCTCTGGTCTGGGTTCAATTAAGAACCTCTTGAGTGTTTCCACACTTTGGTCTCAGTATTTGAAGCCTGCTAGGCACAGGAGAGGCAGGCTGGGCAATAAACATTCTCCTTTCCAACCTTACTTAGAATACTCTATCTAGCCCATTGCATAATATGTTTACGATGCCATTTAAGGTGATGCATACTGCAATTTCACTACACAAAAATGAAGAAAAGTTGCCTATTTCTTTGGGAAAAAAAATCAGAAAATGTGTCAGTAGGAATAGAGCATGTTTTTTTGTACTGTTCCTTAGTTTTCTTAGGATTTTTTTTATTTAATAGTTCTGGAAAGTATTATTAATTGCGTCTCATTATTTCTGTTTGTTGTGATTTATATGATAATAAAATGCTCTTTGTTATTAATAACGAATACTAGCTCTGAGAGTTGAATTTCCTATTTCTGTTATGTTACTTGATACCACTCCTTCATTTTTATAAATCCTCCAGGATATGATCGTTAGTATGAAGTGGGATCCAACTGGTAAAATTCTCCTGACTTGTGCTAAAGAAGAAACAGTGAAACTCTGGGGATATATGGGAGGATGCTGGAGACGTCTGCACTCACTATCACATCCAGCAGTTGTGAATGGCATTGCCTGGTGCCCCCTTCCAGGAAAAGGAACCAAATTGCAGCTTTTACTAGCTACGTATGTAACTTTTTTGTGTGTTAATAGCTCTTTTCCTGTTATTTTACTGGTTATTGATGTTCAGAACAAATACTTTTTTTGGTCTGTTTTTCAATGACATGCAGCTCAGTAATCCAGTTATCAAGTCCGTAAATCACTGTTATAGCCAGAATTGAAATTGAAAGAGTGACTGTGGTTCTGTTACCAACTATTTTCTCCATACCATGAGACTCATGTATGGTGGGTTCTCTGCGTGGGTTTTTTTTTTTGTTTTGTTTTGTTTTGTTTTTTTAAGTTTCTTTCAAGTAATTTTTATGAGGATATGGTTTTAGTAAAAACTGAAAAGCTACAGGGGCAAGAGATAGAAAAATGTATTTATCCTTTTTGCTTTACATTAATTGATACCCAATAAATTTATAGGAAGGAGATGAAGGTGACGGGTAGCTTTTAGGACATGTTGTTAATAATTAATTAATTAAGTTAATATTAATGACTTTATTTTTTCTGATTTATCCTGACTTGCTTCAGAGGATGTCACAATGGTTTGGTGTGTGTTTGGGCTGTTCCCCAGGACATCACATTACAGTCCAGTTCATCTTGTTCAGAAGGATGGTGGGACCAAGAAACAAGTGCCAAGGTAAAAAGTGGTAGACTTAGTGTTTAAGACATTCTTTATTCTTTGGTCATTCTGAATTTGGGGAAGGCAGAGAAAGAGAGTAGGGGAAAATAGTCAGAACTGAACAATTTACTTAAGCCACTTGCTAAACAATGTTTTATATTGCCTTTGTACATACACAGGAGTTTTCAGAAAAATAAAGATCAAAGGTCTAAATTAATTTAGCTAAAGATTATGCTTTGATCTTTCTTTCTTACAAAAAAAGATAAATTTGTACCAAAACTTGATAACAATTTAAAATTAGAGAAAGGTAAGGCAAGATAAATTTTAGTTAAGTAAAATTGTATTGTAATGTCTTTAGTATTGATGGGATTTTAAAAAAATAATGGTAACAAAGGTATATTTATAAAAACAATTACAGTAGTAATCTTTTATTATTATCTAGTTGGAAGTGCCTCATTTTTACTGATCAGTATCAGAATATAGAAGCTGCTGTTCTGTTCATTTTTCCATAAATATTAGTTATATTCTATATATACTATAACTGGTTTAATTTGCAGGATGGATACAGAAGAGCAGTGGAAGTCAAGTGTGTATTTCAACTGAGAGGACATATTACGCCTGTTCGGACTGTTGCATTCAATCCTGATGGACTGGCATTAGTGTCTGGTGGACTTGGGGGGCTCATGAATATCTGGTCTTTACGGGTAAGTTTGTCTTTTAGGTAGCATGACTTTTTAATGTAAGTATCCAAAAAGGTAAAGATATCAGACTACCTTTCGGTTACTTTCCAGTATGTTACAATCATTAGAAAAAGTATGATTTAAAATAATTGTAGAAAATTACACTTACAAAATGCTTAAATAGGTGTGTTAACTATGATTCTACTGCTAATTCATTGGGTAGTCTTGATCATTTTAGTTAAACCTTGGAGAATTGCTCTCCCTTTATAGATGTGAGCAGTATTTGTTTAGGTTTAAGCAAAAATTCTAAATAAAAAATTATTTTTTAGTATAGACATTTTAAAAACTGTTATTGTGCAGCTTGGGAGTATATCACCCTTATATAGTATATCATCTTTATGTATGTTATTTTGTGTATTAAAAAAGAAAAGTCACATTATAAAAACACTGACTCCAATCACTTCTTCCTTAGGATGGTTCAGTGTTGCAAAGTGTTGTGATTGGCTCTGGAGCTATTCAGACTGCAGTGTGGATACCTGAAGTTGGAGTAGCAGCGTGCTCTAACAGATCAAAGGTGGTATGATGTGTCAAAATAGCATTCCTTTTTAAATTTTTTTGTAATTGAGAATTATTAAAACAAAATGCCTTTTGTCAACATCTTCCTAGAAAACAAAAACAACACGTCAACAGCCATCATTGTGTATTGACTTTGTGTTATCCAAGAATGCTTGTTTACAAAGCAGCCAGGGTAACTGGGAATCTGAGTCAGTCTGGTTTTGCAGGATACATTGCTTGACTCTTGCCTGACTCTGAACAGGTTTTGTTTGTTTGTTTTTTAAGTTTTGCATCTTACATTTCAGATTTTTCTTCTGAGGAAAGCTGTTGGGGCAGGGGGAAATCCTTAGTAATGATGCTGCATGTTCATCTGCTTTTCTGTTCACTGGCAGCAGTAGTAAGTGGGCTGGGTGAATACGAAAAGGACACTGTTTTTGTCCTTTGTGCACTCTGAAGAAATTATTCCTTTTCTCCAGTAAGTTAGACACGATTTAAGTTAGACATGATTTAATTTAATCTAAAGGAGCAGTAGAATTCATTTTTTAAGGTTTGCTGTGTCAGGAACTACTAACATCTCAACAGTAGTTCTCTAAGTTCAGTTGGGCAATATTTATAAGCCTGCATGAGTCCCCCAGATCCTCAAGGGATAAAACAACAACAACAAAAAAAAAAAACAAAAAAATCCCTGCTTATATCCCCACAGAGGGTATTTCTTGGAAAGAATGTAAATACGATACAGGTTATAGTTTCTGTTAGTAAGGTCAAGCTGCATTTACTTCTAAATATTTTGTGATTCTTTGAAATTGTCCTCTGAATTTAGCCCAGAAATTGAAGGTCATATTACAAGGTAAATCCCCAGCTAAAGTTTTGCCAGCATTCACTGAAATCGACTCTGCTTATTAATATTTCTTTACTTTCTTCTTTGGAGTGATAATCATACTGTATTGGGAACATGAGGGTTACACATGAGGCAGCAGAAATTGGAGCTAGCTACCATGTAGCATTACCAGCAGATTATTCAGCAGTGTTCAAGCTTCTGCCTTTTCTGGCCTCTCTGGGAATTTAATTGATAAATTAAAATTATGATGCTAAATGATTGAAGCTGAATAATTCTGGTTTATGTAATGTTAATTTCTAACATGTCTTTTGACTGCTGTTAAACAGGATGTGTTGGTAGTGAATTGTACCTCGGAGTGGATATCTTCCAATCATGTTCTTGCAACATGTAGGACTGCACTGAAACAACAAGGAGTTCTAGGATTAAATATGGCTCCTTGCATGCGAGCTTTCTTGGAACGTTTGCCAATAATGCTTCAAGAGCAATATGCTTACGAAAAGGTAAGAGGAGCTCCCTTAAAATTCACGCCAAACGTTAAGGTAACTCAACGGATTTCAGTCATTTGACAGAGAACATGGAAGGCTTTTCTGTAGTTTTAGACTGTACATCCTGCTTGAAGTTGTCTTTCAATATTCTTAAAACTGGTGTTATGTTAATTTGAGGCTATTTTAAAATATTAGAGAAGTTTTGAATAAGCAAAGGAAAAAGTGTTTTTCTCCAGGAGTAGCTTTGGTGGGCTACCATTTCTGAATTGATGGCTATTATATTTCTAACTGTTTCGGTTCAATTTCTCTCTCCCGCTCTGCTTGTCTTTAGCCCCACGTTGTGTGTGGAGACCAGCTTGTTCATAGTCCTTATATGCAGTGCTTGGCCTCCCTTGCTGTGGGCCTTCACCTGGATCAGCTCTTGTGCAGTCCCCCAGTCCCCCCACATCACCAGAGCTGCCTCCCTGATCCCTCAGCCTGGAGTCCCGCAGAGTGGGCCTGGCTAGAGTGTTTCTCCACCACCATAAAAGCTGCTGAAGCCCTGGCCAAAGGAGCACAATTTCCAGAATCCTTTACTGTGCCGGACCTGGAGCCTGTTCCAGAAGACGAGCTTACCCTCCTAATGGTAATATTTGCTTTATTACACATCTGCAAGGAAGCTTATTAGTATTGACTGTATGCTGTGATGCATAACAGCCCTGAAGTGCAAAGATTTGTCCTCATTAACATAAGCCCTAGAAGTGCTAAAGTTTTTATTTTTTAACTAATTGGTTAATAATACACTGTAAAGATTGTTCACCTGTGTGTGCATAATAAGTCACAAGTACAAAGTGGAAGTTATCTGCATGCCAGAGTACATACTCTTTAACAGTAATTTTCTTATGTAATAATAGAAATAAATGTTGCATGTTGCTAACTTTTAGAGTGATTTTCTGGCACACTCCTTTGAGCTCAGTTGGTAGTGCCAGTTATTTATGTTACTTGCTATGATGTGTAAACCAAAATAGAAATTTTCAACTTTCTGATTTTTTTTTTTTTTTTTTTATCAGCAAGCTTGTAACATCAAAAGCAAGTATTTCTATTTACAATGTTAAAAAGCCCTCAACATCAGTAAAAGGGAAAAGATAATTTCATCGTGGTCTTTTCCTCATGCTTATTTTCCAGAACGTAATATTAATTTTAAAATATTTTTGATGACTACTGTGGGGAATA
This sequence comes from Nothocercus julius, assembly GCA_013398735.1. Classification (NCBI taxonomy): domain Eukaryota; kingdom Metazoa; phylum Chordata; class Aves; order Tinamiformes; family Tinamidae; genus Nothocercus; species Nothocercus julius. The sequence goes on from VZSV01000137.1 coordinate 1,552,747, forward strand.
GAAAATTTGCCTCCCCTCCACCCTTCTGCATAATTCACGGACACAGCGCTGCTGTTTTTTGTTTTTTATTTAAACTTATGGAGCCAGCATATATGTAGTGCCCGATGCAAGTTACTGGTCTGATGTGGTCAGACAGACTTTATATTAGTTTTTGAAGTCATGGCTCTCTCCAGCATCATGTTCTTTCTTTGGAAGGTGTATTCACTTGTGTAGTCTTCCATTGAAATGCTTAATGGCAGTTCTTTGTCATTGCTTTCATAGGCACTTGTGAGTCCTGGAGTTGGTAGCTGGTAGTATTAAGGAAATGACAAAATACAAGTATGGGAGACTGCACATCTTGTCTTTCTTGTTAAAATTATTTGAATGTCAATATTGTTCTTATTTCGAGGGAAATTTTATTAAAAACAGCAAAATAATATGAAGCTCTTGAACTGAATATAACTGTGCCTTTTGGTTTGTAGGATAATAGTAAATGGATCAATGGTATGGATGAGCAGATTATGTCTTGGGCAACATCAAGGCCAGAGGTTAGTAAAATCTTTTGTTATTTTGTTTGTTTGTTCTTCATTGTAAACTATTGAAAAGACTCTTGTTCTAAAGCATCTTTCATGCTATTCTGTAGGATTGGCACTTAGGAGGGAAATGTGATGTATACCTGTGGGGAGCAGGAAGGCACGGACAGTTAGCAGAAGCGGGTAGAAATGTTATGATACCAGTAGCAGCACCTTCATTCTCTCAGGCTCAGCAGGTAATCATGTGAAGATTCTCTTTTTTCTTTCTTTGAGGTACCATGTATTGTTTGTTTTGTTTGTCAAAATGTTTCCTTTTCAGTTTGTTGTTAGAATTTGCTTTAAAATACACTCAAATCATGCATTTTCTCTCAAGAGAAAGTTTTTACATTAATTATTTCATGAATTCACATTAAGAAACCATTAAAATGTGGTAAAACTATTTGATATGACATACATAGTTTAAAAACATATAGTTTGGAAACACTTGGACAGCTCTGGCATAATACATATGTCAATTTTATCTTCTCAACTAACATTGTCATTCAAGATGTAATGTCAAAACTAAGTCTTTGGTAAGAGTATATTGTGAGAATGCATTGTAATTTCACTCACAAAACTATTAACAAGTTTAATTTTATTGTGATCTCTCAAATGTGGGATGATAGTATTATGTAAACAAAGTTGTCCCCAAAGGATTTGCCATGTGACAAAGCAGTCTGTGATCTTGATTGATATAATTTAATAATAATTGCACATTCTAATGCAGCTTTGCTCTCTGTAAACTCCTGTGCATCTTTCTTAACCAGGTTGTTTGTGGTCAGAATTGCACTTTTGTCATTCAAGCTAATGGCACAGTTTTGGCTTGCGGAGAAGGGAGCTATGGGAGACTGGGACAAGGAAATTCTGATGATCTTCACGTGTTAACGGTCATTTCAGCACTACAAGGTAAAACTATTGGCTTTGATGTGAGTCAAATTCTGATTGAACAGAAATAAGCATTTTAATACTTAATATAGTTATTTGTGTTCACACTTTTGTCCAGATTTGCACTTTAAAATTTTGCACTCTAATTAAGAACTTGAATAAATGTTAGGTATGATTTTTCTCTTCTCAAGACTTTAAGTAGTGATATCTTAAAATTCCATACTTTTAATATGACTTCAGGGAAAAGTGCCTGCCAAAATTTAGAAATATTTCATTTCTGAATTAGTGGTAGACCAGAAGCATAGGTTCTGCATGAGAAGATGGCATTTTTCTTAGAAACAAAGAAATTTCTGTCACAAGAAAACAGTATTCTTAGTTGCTTCTTTTCTTCAGACCTAATTTGCTACCATCAAGGATAAAAAGATTTCAGAATTTCTTGTTGTAGTTTGTTCTAAATTTTCTTTTCTCTCTTTTCTTTAAAAGGCTTTGTGGTAACACAGCTGGTGACCTCCTGTGGATCCGATGGACATTCAATGGCTTTAACGGAAAGTGGGGAAGTCTTTAGCTGGGGAGATGGAGATTATGGCAAACTGGGACACGGCAACAGCGACAGACAGCGCAGACCTAGACAAATAGAGGCTCTGCAAGGAGAAGAAGTGGTGCAGGTTCCCAATATATACTTTTTTTTTTTTTTTTTTTTTTTACTTGTATAACTTATAGGCATGGTACCTTAGCATTAGAAATATTATTGACTTGTGGTAACTGGTACAAGTAGTGACAGAAAAGTTCCCAAACAGTGGCCAGTCTTACTAGTGTGAATTCTTAAGGCGAACAAAGCCACGAAACTTTTGGTAGCTCTCTAGCATTGTGAGCCAAGGGGATAGGTTTCATCTGAAGAGTATTATTATCACAGAACTTGTTGTCTGATGTGCTTGACAGCTGGTACTTGAGAGAGCTAGAGATTTGAAAGCATGGATGGGAGAGATGATTAAAAGTTTGTCAAACATAGATACAATTTAAATTTTCATTAATCTTTGTCAGATATCTTTGTTCTAACTAAATCGCCCAGCCCTCCTCTTAACTACTTAGACTGTGTTAAATATACAAAAAAAAAAAAAAAGAAAAAAGAGATTTTCTTTATGAAAATATAAAATATCACTGTGATAAAAGCAAAATCAGTCTATGTTCCATGCCAACTTGCAGACAACAGTAGTTGGTAGAAGTAAATAAGAAAAGAGACTAAAAGCCTTTCTTCACCCAAATACTAACCTGGTCTATAAACTGCATGTATTTTGCTTCCAGATGTCATGTGGCTTTAAGCACTCAGCTGTGGTGACAGCAGATGGCAAACTTTTTACCTTTGGAAATGGTGATTACGGTCGATTAGGACTAGGAAATACTTCAAACAAGAAACTTCCAGAAAGAGTGACAGCGCTGGAGGGTTACCAAATTGGACAGGTATGGCTTATCTAAAGCTAGCAATATATCTTTGTTTAAAATTGATGTTTTCAACCTGTTTTACTTTGAAATATAACAACATCAGTTTAAATGGCTTTAACTTTGGCTTTTATTTTGAATACAATGGCAGAATTTCACTCTACAACTTTCTTCTAATTCTGCAGAATGTTTTGTTTCTCTTTTTGCAAAACTGCCCATGTATTTTAACATTATATAGTGCAGATGATAATGCGTTTGTTTCATCTTTTGATCCTTTGGACGTTTTAAAGCCTGAATTCATGACATATTTTGTGTCTTTAAACCATGAGCATGTGCAGTATAAATCTTTAGGAATTGGGAAGAATGTGCTTCTGAATCTCTTTGGAATGCAGTATTAAATGATAGAAGTTGTAATGTGGTTAAAATAATTCTAGTATTTTAAAATACAATTGTACTTTCCTAAGATATGTTTGTAGTTAGCAGTAGGTTAGCAAACAGTCATAAGAGTGTTTTTCTGTCAATCAGGTTGCCTGTGGACTCAATCATACTGTGGCTGTGTCAACAGACGGCTCAATGGTGTGGGCTTTTGGAGATGGAGACTATGGTAAACTTGGTTTGGGAAATTCCACAGCAAAATCCTCACCACAGGTTAGAATTCATAAAGAAATTATCTTTTGCATAAATTTTTAATGCTGTAAAATGTGCTACGCTACATTCAGATTGTAGTTTTCAGAAGTTAAATTAGTCATTCCAATTACAATACTATACCCACACAGAGTAGCATAAATGTTTCTGGTGGTTTGTTAGGCTGAGCCTGACACTTCAAGGATTTCATGTAAATGGAAATGTAAAAGACCTTATGCCTGTGACAATGAAAAAAGTGAAAATGTTAAGGCTGTCTTAAATCAGAGAGGTTTTTTGTTCTGGAATTTGGGGAGGAAAGCTGTTTACACCTTTCTTTCCCCTCCAATCCCCCCCTCCACATAAATAACAGGCATTTGGAATAATTGTATGTAGAATCAGCTATTCTTTTTGTTAAAGAAAAAAACTGTGCATTGGTTTCCTTTATTCAGCTACAGGCCTTACTTAGAGTAGCACTATAATATATGTATTATGTCATGGGAATGGCAAGTCCCTTTTCAGAAACAAGAGTTAGAGAAGAAAGTATTTTTTCCTTCTTCTACATACTCATAATTTCACTCTTTTCACTAATTCCCTTAGAAAGTGGATATTCTTTGTGGAATTGGAATAAAAAAAGTTGCCTGTGGAACCCAATTTTCTGTTGCATTGACAAAAGATGGTCATGTATATACTTTCGGACAAGGTAGGACAATCTGTTCATTGAACTTCTCCAACTATAGTTTTTTATGTATTGAAAATGAATGGAAGATTATTAAAATATATCTGTAATAATGAATTAATACTACTTTTTAGATTTGTAGTGATGTTATATGAATTTTGGAATTTCAACACAGCAATTTTAATATAAGTCCAAGCTTATAACTGCATCTAGTTTGATCTCATGATAATCTTTCAATTTATTACTTTAGTTTCTAAATATTTTCTTAAAATTTGATTGAATTTCACAAGCTCAAAAGCACTGGGCTTGAATGTTTGTCTAATAAAGTATATATCACAAGTTATGAATCCATCTGCAGACTTAACAAGCCTGTTTGAAAGTCTGGGTAGGTGAATTTCCAAGAGTACTAAGTTAATCATGTTTGCTCTTCTTTAGTCTGTTAATTCATTTGCATTGTAAAACCATAGATTTAGATCTAGTTGTTTTAATGTAATTTGATCTTGTTTAAGTCTTAAAAGTGAAAGTAACAGTTTAGTAACACTAAAGAGTGTTGCAGAATTTTGTAAGAAGTGTATGCTAGAGTTACTGCCTTTTGTCTCTCTGCATTCTGCCTGCAAGTAGAATTAACCTCTTAAAGGGAACAGGTCTTTACATATGTAGATGTTTCCTTGCAATTATAGATCGCCTCATAGGTTTGCCAGAAGGCCGAGCTCGAAATCACAACAGACCCCAACAAGTTCCAGTACTGTCAGGAATCTTCATTGAAGACATAGCTGTAGGAGCAGAGCATACACTAGCTTTATCATCTACAGGGGATGTATATGCTTGGGGTAGCAACTCTGAAGGACAGGTATGTACATTTTTCTGTTAATTTTTAACATTTGCAAAACGAATTGTGGTCCGTAAATGTGCTTGGAACGCATTTCATGGAAAAGAAAGGAAGTGCCACTGTCCATATCCTGTCTTAACCATAATAACCTTTTTTTTTCTATGATTTTCTTATTGAATTCCGGTGCTCTTACATGGCAGTAGTTTGAGAAAGTACTAAAAATATTGTAGCCAAAAGCATTCTAGGTAAAGTGTTTGAAAGAGATGAACAAAATTTTTCCTGTTCCTGAGATAGCATCTGTTTCTAAACATAATAAAATTTATGGTGGGTGATAATCAGATTTGTAAACTCTTTGGATTCTTGTAATAAAGAAAGATGAATCAATCTTTTAAATAGACAGAAGAAAAATGTTGGTAAGCTTTTCTTTTGAACACTGTAATTTTATCACTGCCCTTAAAAGTTCATCACCTTCCTCTGCCCCATGTATAAATCAATTTTTCGAAGGACTTCGAATTCTTGTGGTTTTGCATGCTGCAGCACTAAGAAAGAGCCTCTCAGTGTGCTGACTGTTGATGTTCCAAAGTAGACAAACTTGGTGGTCAAGTAGTTCAGGGCTGAGTTGCTGAGAAGGGTTTTTCAGAAGAATTTCTGAAATTAAGGCCCTTTTTATAAGCGTAATTACTTATTATTACCCTTCCTTATACCATTTGCTCTGAAGTTTTACTTAAAGAGTTTTAGAAGCATCATATCCTCTTTTGCATTTTCCTTTGTGCCTTTTACAAGCTTGGACTGGGCCATACCAACCATGTCAGAGAACCAACACTAGTAACAGTCCTGCAAGGAAAGAATATTCGACAGATCTCAGCAGGACGCTGCCACAGTGCTGCCTGGACAGCTCCTCCTGTGCCACCAAGAGCTCCAGGTAACTTCCAGATGTTTGGGGTGAAGCTTGCTTGGTTATATATATCCATGCAGGTTTTGTTACTATCCTAGTTTTCTACCCTAATGTTATTCTTCTGTGATAGGTGTTTCAGTGCCTTTACAGCTTGGTTTACCTGATGCCATTCCACCACAGTATGGGGCACTGAAAGAAGTGAGCATTCATACAGTAAGAGCAAGGCTGAGGCTCCTGTACCATTTTTCAGACCTCATGTACTCTTCATGGAGATTGCTAAATCTCAGTCCCAATAACCAGGTAAAATTCCTTCTGAAAAGACAACTTTGCAGTGTTCTGTAGTGTCATGTCGCTGAAGAGTTCCATTACAGATCAAGACAGACATTCGTAATAGGATCTATCTAATTTTTCCAATAAATAAAATATATAAATCCTGATTAAACTAGTCTTTCTGAAAAATACTGTTACGTATTTTCACTTATCCTAATACTGATGTGTCAAGATTATTTCCAAAACTTACTAGCCTTAAAGCTATAAAGGAAATAGATGAAATTGCCTCATAAAATATTGGAATGATAGCAATTAATTATGAATGAATTCTGTAAAGAATGGAACTAATATTCTTTATTATCTTAAACTTGATCTCATCCAACTCTATTGCAGAATAGTACATCTCACTACAATGCTGGAACATGGGGAATAGTGCAAGGACAGCTCAGGCCGTTGCTGGCGCCGCGGGTATACACGCTGCCCATGGTGCGCTCCATAGGAAAAACGATGGTTCAGGGAAAGAACTACGGGCCTCAGATTACTGTAAAAAGAATATCAACCAGGTCAGTATTTTTTTTAATGGTATAGTATTAAACATTAAAAAAATGCTGGCATTCATAAATACCATAATTTTGGTACGCTGAGTATTCTCTGTACACCTTTATTAATCTAGTGTCATTGGTAACACTTCAGTGAGTTACTTTTTTTTTTTTTTTCTCTTAACATTTGAAGAGGTCGGAAATGCAAGCCCATTTTTGTACAGATAGCAAGACAAGTGGTAAAGCTGAATGCATCAGACCTTCGCCTACCTTCCCGTGCCTGGAAAGTGAAACTTGTTGGAGAAGGAGCTGATGATGCAGGAGGAGTGTTTGATGACACTATTACAGAAATGTGTCAGGTATGAAAGCTAAAAATGCGTGGGATGAGTTTGCCCTTTTCCCAGTGTTTGCTTGTATTTTCAGTTTTTCTTTATGCAGTGTAACAAACTCTTTCTATCCCTCAGTACTTAGCCACAGTATTAGAACTGAGTACTTACGGATGTGTTTGAGAAAAAAAATCTTCCTCAGACTGCGACAAAGGAATGCCACGTTATGAAGTATTGTGTGGGCCCTATTATGCCCAACCAGTGTTTTCTGTAAGAGAAGTTGCTCTTGATTCCTTGAATCTTTGCAGTGCAAAGATATATGTCACATCTCGGCTTCTGTGCCAGGAGGGAGGTCAGTAAATACAGGGGAGATTTTGCTGCTCTATAGCCGACTAATGGCTGGTTTTGAGATCATTGCTGTGTGAAGAGCTCACAGAGGAGTAAGAGGAAGAGAGAGCTCACAGGAAGAGAGTATCCAGAGGAATCAGAAAAGACCTGCAAGAGTAGGATAAAGCTGGTCTGTGCTAACGTGGACTGCTAAGAGTTATTTTTAAGGTGTGTCCCAGCCCTGGAACAGCTGTGGTTGTAGTCAGGTGAAGGATTCAGACAATACTGCTGAAGAGCTTCAATTGCTTCCATAACTGCCGGGAGTCCCAAATTCCAAAGGATGCTATCAAAAGATGATAATTAGCGTATCTGCTTAATCCAGAACATGGTAACAGTAATGGATAACACTGGAGCTGCAATTGGAGTTACAGTTAGGATGAGGGATGGGAGAAACTGAAGAGCTCCGTTTATCAATGGAGTTTATTAATGGAATACCTATAAGACTAGGTTCTGGTTGATCTGATAAGGACTTCAGGCTTAATTTATGGATTCTTTACTAGATGGTTTTCATATAACGACAAGGCTTCTGCTCATTTCTGAAAGAGGGTCCAAGGAGCGTATCAAAAAGTAGTCGCAGTAAAGTAGTGATTATAATCTGACACAAAGACAGGTAGTGAAATAACCGTATTTTTTATTAGTAGAAATCATATTTACCATGTTGCTTTTTCTTAAACATTCAAGTGAATTTTAAAAAAATATTCATTGCTATCATAGCTCATTCTGTTTTGTAATCTTAAAATGTCGTAATATTGCTATTACTATCCCAGGGCCTAAGAAGGATTTTTGTTGTTACTTTTTAAGGAGCTGGAAACTGGAGTCGTAGACCTCCTTATTCCTTCTCCAAATGCTACAGCTGAAGTGGGCTACAATAGGGATAGGTAAGGACTATATCAGGACTTTATCTTATTGCAAAAATGAAGTGGGTGAAGATTAAAGTCTTGTGCTAACTATACCAAGTGGTGAGAACTGACTGGTTGTTCCTCATATATTTTTTCATTCAAGTTATGATGTTACTTTGAGGTAATTTATTTTAATAAATTTTTTTAATTTTTATTTTAATAAGTGAATTTTATAATTTGAGAGAATTTAGAGTAACATCAGTGATGTCTTTCGGCAAAACTAGCCCTGACCACGTTGCGGCCTTCATAATTTGGAGAGTTAAAGATAATAATCTTCTCATTTGGACATTCTGTGCTGATAATTGTGTTGACAGTTATTGTGCTGCACTTAGAAGTATTTTGGCTTTTGCTTCTGATAAGATGAAGTAACACAGAAATGCTACTGGGAGCTTGACAATATTTCTTTTATTCTTTTAGGTTTCTCTTTAACCCTTCAGCATGTTTAGATGAGCATCTGATGCAGTTTAAGTTCCTAGGCATTCTCATGGGTGTAGCTATTCGTACAAAAAAGCCATTAGATCTTCATTTGGCTCCAATGGTCTGGAAGCAACTTTGTTGTATCCCACTCATTTTGGAGGATTTGGAGGAGGTAGATCTGCTCTATGTGCAGACCCTCAACAGCATTCTTCACATTGAAGACAGTGGGATTACTGAAGAAAATTTCCATGAGGTAACACTGAAACTTCCTGGTTTATTCTGAAAGTGGTTACTTAGATTGGTCTTAACTCCAGAATTTATTTTATTATATAATTAAATGAAGCATTCACTTTGATGCGTACAAGCAGTTTGTGATCTTGTTAGAGTTAGGGACTAATAATAAAGTAAATAAGTTAGGGACTAATAATAAAGTAAATAATAATAATAATAAAGTAATAAATTTAAATAACTTGAGTGGCTTATGATGAACATAATCTTTCTGTTTTGCATTACAGATGATTCCTTTAGATTCTTTTGTAGGCCAAAGTGCTGATGGTAAAATGGTTCCCATAATCCCTGGAGGGAACAGTATCCCACTTACCTTTTCAAACAGGAAAGAATATGTGGAGAGGGCAATTGAGTACAGACTCCATGAAATGGACCGTCAGGTAAGAATCTCACCATGGCTCTGTGCATGTTAGTAGTATGAGCAGCTTTTTTGATTTATTTACGTTTCCATTACAGTGTATTAGGGAAAAGGAGAAGCTTGGTTCTCTGCATGTTGCCTGGCTCCCCATTTTTCTCCATAAATGCTTTTGTTTTAAATCAATCGCCTTTTTCTTGGTAGTTGCTCAGTTGCCAGAAAAATATGGAAAATCAGAACCTCTTTCACTAGAATAGCCCTAGTGCAACTGGCAGCTCTACTTGGGAAACCAACCTGCAGCTGTGTGTGCTGTGCACTGTCTTTAGGCATTAGATCAACTTACACTCCAGTTCAAGTACATAATATTTGCTAATGTTTGTTTAACTGGAAGCTATTTCTCTTTGGCCTCTGCGTAGGAACTACAAATGGAACATGAAATGCATTGAAAAGTACTGATGACCTGTTTGCCTGAGTTCCTGTATTTTGTCAGATAGTGAAGCACATGAAAGCAGTACACAAATTGCATGCTAGGAGAAGTATTTTCCCTTCTTCCAAGAAATACATGATATTGTCATCGTCATTAGAAACAGTAACTCACTCATTGGAGGTATCAAATGTTCCAGTTCAGATACAGTTTATCTACAGTTTTGTGGCTTAGCCATCGTCACTTGAGGTGCTACCATGTACCTTTTAAAGTTCTTCTACTTGTTATCAAAGCCTTTTCTTTTAATGGGCAGATATACCTGTAGTATTCCTCTGGATTTTGAGAGAAGAATGTGGGGAGGAGGTTGTTATTTAAGAGCTCTCCTATAATTCTCTCCCTTTTGTCATTTTTACCAGCAGGTATGCCAGCTTTGTGTGTGCATGGCAGAGCTAAAATACTTGCACTTAAAGTATCTCTTCTGTTTTTTGGGAAATAGGTGGCTGCTGTAAGAGAAGGAATGTCTTGGATTGTTCCAGTTCCCTTGCTGTCTCTTCTGACTGCCAAGCAGTTGGAGCAAATGGTCTGTGGAATGCCAGAAATATCAGTTGAAGTTCTGAAGAAAGTTGTGCGATATAGGGAAGTTGATGAGCAGCATCAGCTCGTTCAGTGGTTCTGGCATACACTGGAAGAATTCTCAAATGAGGAGAGAGTCCTTTTCATGAGGTTTGTGTCAGGAAGATCTCGATTGCCAGCCAACACAGCTGATATCTCTCAGCGATTCCAAATAATGAAGGTTGATAGGGTAAGCTGTTTCCATTTGTTTTGTTGTTGTGTAGTTTAATCTGTGCTTTGACAATCAGAGCCAGGTTTTCCCAATAGTAAATTTATGTAGAAAACATATGATGGGATAAGCCTCAAGCTATTAAAACCAAGATTTTTTTATTGGATAGGAATGTGTAACACTGCATGAGTTACATCTTAATGCATTTGGCGGGTTCACTGTATAATTATGTGATTGGAGGGTAAGGTGTGTCCTTGCACAGGAAATAGAACTTCTTGAATTGTAAGTTGCCTATAGTTATTTTCTGTTTCAATTCCCTCCTTCATTTGATAATTTTAAGTCATATTTTTTTCTAAGTTTTCAGAAAGTAGCAGTGTGTGACTGTTAGTGAATCCTAAAGTCTTAAAACCACTGAGTTTGCAGTATATTATTTTATGTACAGGATATATTCCTTTTGAGTTACATTGGATATTTTGTGCAGTGAAAGTAGGTTCACTGTGAACTATATGAATGAAAGATTAAGGCAAATATAAAGCAATGATGGTTTGACTGGCATCTTTTATGAGCTGTGTCAAACTGTCTTGTGTTAAGACACGCTCTGGAGCATAGTTTGAGTGTTGTGTAGTATCTTCCAAGGGGCTCCGGAACAGTTTTGTGGTTGCATTTCCGTGGTGGGTGGACTGATTTGCAGGAAGAAGGGCAGCGTAGCAGGGGCTTTGCACATTCTTAGAGATGAAAGGAGTGATGCTCCTGCCTCAGAGGGTTTGTTTCCTGACAGCTGAGCTAAAATGAGACAGTGGTGAATGGCAGAGACCGGGAAGGAGGGAAAAATGAAAGAAGAGTATGCTGCAGTTGTTTTTCTTCATCATCTTAACGGTGTCCCACCTTTTATCCATTTTCGCAGCCTTACGACAGCTTGCCTACCTCACAGACTTGTTTCTTTCAACTGAGGCTCCCACCTTACTCCAGTCAACTAATCATGGCAGAGCGTTTGCGCTATGCAATCAATAATTGCAGGTCTATAGATATGGACAATTATATGCTCTCAAGGAATGTGGACAATGCAGAGGGCTCAGACACAGATTATTAACACTCTGTGAACAAAATCATCTTCCTTTTACTACAAATAGTGCCCTAAGTCCAATTCATTGTTGACACAATTTTATGGTAACCATAGATGTCTTAGGAGCATAAAAACAGATGTTAATAAACAGTGGCCACACTTTAGTTACTCTAAATGTAACAAAAAATTAGATGTTTTTATTTTTTTTGTGATTGTTTAAAAAAAAAAAAAAAGGAAAAAGGAAACAAAAAAAAGTATGATCAGTAAGGTTTTTTTTTTCCTTTTTGGTCACTTTTGATAAGTTTGCATGGAGACATTTTGGTGCATTTTTGTTGGGAATAGTACATTTGTAAGCCCTCTCAGTGAACATGAAGAGTTGTACATTGTGTATAATTGTTCATTAGCAAGGACAGTTTTACATGAATATTCACATATTTATTTTGTTTTAATTTGAATTGCCTGTGCAGGGTTCCTTATGCAGAGAAAATAAAGCAAATTCAAGAATTGGTTGCTTGTATGCATTTGTGAACTGTTCATGGTTTACTCAGTTTTCACACTTCTATGCTATATGTCTCAGGAAATGTTAATATTGCAGTGTTTAGACAGGACATCTGAGAACATTTATCTCCAGTTAACCTGATGTATAGCACTGGCCTGTGCTCAGACTATGTTTGAGGTACCACCTTTTTCAGGTAAACTATTATTTATCAATAATTTATTATTTATCTTAAACACAAGTTAAAATTGTACTTGATTCCATTCTGCTTTTCCTTTAAGCATTTTTCTTCTCCAGAGTAGCTGTTGCTGACAGTGAGGACGTATGAAAGAGACAGGTAGGACAGGCTGTGAGTCTTAGAAGCACTTTTAGTTTATGTCTTTGACGTGGGTGAATTGTATGTGTTTGGTCTGTCTTTGGTAGAGCTCTAGCTGTATTACAATGAGCAGTGAGCAGTGATGCAGTGATGTTCATACTTGGTTAGCACAGTGGGGTATTATATAAAGAATATACCTTGTTCTGTGTTCTGGGCCATGCTGGAGAGTAGAGAAGTCCCCTGTGTGTCTGTACCGCAGGCCTGGCCTGAGCGGCCCTGCCAGCGTTGCTGCTTGGAGCAGAGTTGAGCAGGGCAGCAGCGCCCTTGCCAGGCAGGTCCTGCTGCTCTGTCCCTCTCCCCGGCCTCACGCAGCCTCCGCGGCGAGGAGGCCCTGGGGCTGGGGACACGTAGACAGGATGTGCCCCCTGCGTCTGCAACCCCCTCCCCTGCCCTCCAGGACCACCGTGCAGCAGCGCGGACGCGTTCCCAAGGAGATTCCCTGAAGAGGTCAAGACCAAAATGTGACGCTGCTGCCAGCAGGCCGTGGTTGAAGGGCTAATTTTAAAATCATCAAAAATACGAAGATCCAGGTTTTATCTGGTGAGGTCCTCTCAGTAACAACTCACTGTTGGCTACTGAGGAAGGCCCAGAGCCTGTGAGCTCTGACCAAGACTCAGACTGCAAGGTGGGACATGGAGGATAGGGAGCCTATTTCCATCCTGATCCAAGATCTTGTTTGTTATTCCTGAAAAACACAAGGTTACCAATGAAAGGCTATACTGCTGTTTAAAATCCTGCATTTTTGCCTCCTAGGCTTCAGGGATGTGTCTGAGCCAGTGCTACTAACTTGTCAGTCTGTTTCACTCAGGCACAGAAGAAAACTGAGCTATTCCTGAAAGTTACGAGTTTGTATGGGCTGTGCAGTTTGGTTTGTGGGGAGTGAGGGTATTTTTGGAGGCAACTTACAGTAAAGTGTAATAAGATGTTGATAATGGTAAATATTAATGTTGATTAAAGGATTATGCTTAGCTTCTTCAACTGAGACTTCTTTCTTATTCTGCTTCTCCTTTGAATTTTTCTATCTTAGCATGATCAAATCTATCAAATACTTAATTCTTTTTATTTTACCCTTCTCTCTGTTTTCACCATAATGATGATGTGCATGCATCCCTTTCACTCTGCTCATGGGCTTTTTTTTTTTTGTTGTTGTTGCTCAGGCATCTGAGACTGGAATCAGGTTTCTTGTGTAATGCTGCTTACACAGACCTGCAGACAAAGAATTTGCAGCGCTGATTCTGCCCTGCTGCCGGAGACCATCTGCAAAAGCTGTAGTGTTATTTCATTTTAAGGGTATTCGATGTCTCCTCTGACACCAAAAGGAAGTGTCTGCATCCCTTAGTCGTAGGTCCTGCATGCGGTGGTTTAAGGGGAGGGAAATGCCACCAGTTGATCTCTTGTAGCAACCCTCGAGTGGCAGAGCTGCTGTGACAGGCAGAACGGCCTGAGAGGTGGACACGGTGCCTCCGAGTGTCGGAGCTCTGTTCTCTTCCAGCTCCCTGGCTTGGCACATGGCAGAGGCAGCGAGTATCGGAGATAGCAATGCGTGTCAGAGGTAAGGGTGCATGGGAGGCAGTGTGTTGAAATGGCTCTGCCATTTCACATCCTGTGTAAGCACAGTGTGTTAAATCAGAAGTGTAACCCGGAGAAAAACAGCTTGGAAGGTTTCTGCCAGGAAGGTACCGTTCTGGGTAGGTGTTACATGGAAAGCACTGTGATCCCAAAAGCCTGCACCTGTTGTTAAACATTGCTTTTATTTAAAGCTTCTGCTACATTCCTTGTCCGTTTCTCCTCAAGGATTAGATACTTTGTTCTCTTATGTCGTTTGGTGTTTCCAGCCACTTACTTCCCTCTTTTTACACCAGGACCTGCTTGCACTTCCAAGCACTCTGAGAGCCCTGAGGCCTCAGAACCAGCCCTGAGGCTCTCAGAGAAGCAGCCAGCCCGTTGTAACGGGAAGGCAGGCGCCGCTGGGGCCAAGATGAGCAGCCAGGCCAGAGACTAGCCCAGCACTTTGGCTGGATGAACCCTCTGCCTTTCAGGGGTTGCAGCAGTAGAGTTGGGTCCACTTCCATATTTTGTAGCTACTTGAAAACCTGTCAGGTGTTAGATCTGACCTTTCTGGAGGAGGACCTCATTGCGGAGCACTTAGAGCTGGCATCAGCGCAGGTCAGACTGCTGTAGAATTCACACCTTCCTTAGGCTTAGCAGCAATATGTGAAACCTGTTTTTTCTCCAGGCACAAATAGTATATTCAAGGTGAGGCTCATGTAAGCATTACAACTTCCTCATTGCAGTCAGTTTATTTAGTGTAGCCATCTCCTTTCCAGCTTGCAGGTGCTGCTTTAGGACTGCTGTTTGCCTTGTTTCTTCAGGGATGTTTCCAGTTTCTTTCCTTCATTTTTAGTGCATGAGGGCACTACTTAAATTCTAGTAAACTGAGGAAAATAGCATGACACTGAACACTCTGGTGTCGTATTACTGAATTATCACCAGGTTGTGAGGATAATAAATTATAATTAATCATAAATTACTTCCATCTCCCCTGGGTGAGTGTTTCTTACGGATACTCATGCTGACAGGATATTTTTCTAGTATCTTAGGTCTGTTTCACTAAGATTTGGTAATGCTGTGATTTATTTTGTAGCTCAGCCAAATTACGAGAGTACCAAAGGATATCTGTGGAGAATAAACCAGGATGGAAAGGAGGAGTAAGTATATCCATTAATGTGGATATGCACCACATTTCAGGAGTACGTAGCTAGTTAATCAGTTCTTGCAGAGGAAATAATAAGCCCTAGGAATATGGTTTATAAAAATATTTCTGCTGAGATTGAAACTTACCTTGTTAGAAAAAAAATTGGAAATGCAGTTCTACAATTCTACTTTTGCAGTAAGAATTGGCTTCAAGTGGGTTTTTGATACCATATTCCTTTTCCTTCTACTCAAACATGAAGGAAAAATGACACATCAGTTGAAGTAAATTTTTATTTCAAGATTACCTGAGGCATCAGAGCTAAGTTAAAGTATGAGTTCCACGTTATGATACCTAAAGCAATACTTCTCCATATAACTTTAATAAAAGGTGCAGTAATAATACAAAACCTGTGCAGTGAGAAACTCAAAAATTAAACCCATTATTTTTAAATAACTGAACTCTGAATTCTGAACTTGTCTCTATGGTTTGATGCTAATGAAAGGTAGAAATTTGCTTTATTTCAATAGCAGTTTTTCCATATATCTTTTGAGAGGTACTACACTCACATCATTCTCTAAGGAAAAACAGTGATATTGGATATTCATGGCAACCTTAAATAATTTGTTAAATAGCAAGATTAAGTCACTAATTTGTGTTGCTTATAGGCAATGTTAGCTCCTGTAATCTTCCAATTATACAAGAGAGACTAAAATGCAGACAAGGAATTAACAACATCTAAGTCTGCAGAGCTCTATCTGTGGAGCATTTACAACTGTAAAAATGCAACAAATCTAAAAAATTATTTTAAACCGTAGGAGCCTTGATATATTTGAATTCCAGTAATGCAAGTTCCAGTTTGTGTATTTATCAATAAATACACAGCACCTCATGTAAACAAAAGCCAGGTTTACTATGACATATGCACTTGGATTGCTGTGGCAAGGAAGTGAATAGCTGTTGTGGAATGGAACAGAAACGTGCACTCCATGGAACAGAAGAATATTTTCCAAAGGTTAATATTTCTAAATTTAAATACTTGGGTATTCCTACATTCCACAGACTTTTATTTAAAACCATATCTTTCTGCCATAGCCTTGATTGTGAATTAAGCTGGGATTGGGTTCCTAGAGCTCGTCAGCCTGGTCTGTGACGCCGTGCTCTGCGTCGAAGCCTTCCGGATAGCTGCTCCTGTAGGAGAGGCGAAGCCACCAGATCTGCCCACCCGTCACGGTTGTAGGTTTCAAGTTCTTCGGTGAATTGTGTTGAAGGGGGAGAGGAGACCTTTGGTAAGTGTAAGGTTGGGTGCAGAGTCACCATGAAAGTGCAGGTTTGGGTTTTCTGGTGTGCTCTCCAGGAGTCACGCTCCAGAAGTATCCAAAACGTCGCTAGCTGCACAAAATGGGAATGATGGCAAAGTTTGAGGACGTGCTCCCGCGTAGGTGAGGGGCAGTGTGAGATGGTGCTCCTTAAAACGGCGCCTGTGGTGCCAGCGATCCTTGAGGCAGTCCTTCCTCTGAGCTGTTGCAAGCACTTAGACTCCCCAGGTAAGACATCTGAAGGGCCTGTGTGATACAGTAACCAGTCACACAGGAACGTTCACCTGCCTTCAGGCCCGGTGCGTGGAACTGGGTAGGGGCCTTGGCACCGCTTACTGCTTGTAGGAGCTGCTCAGTGTTATGGCCGACTTCCCGCGTGCTGCATCAAGGTAAATTTTAAACAGCAGAGCAAACCTCTATCACCCCTTGGTGTCGTATTTTGGTGCAGACCACGCTGGAGCAGCCGCTCGGAGGAGATGGGTTTCATTTCTGTGGGACAGAGCAGCTTGCAGGAAAGTCCAGCTTGTGGTTTGGGTGCAGACAGCTGGTGCTTTTACTCTTGCAGTGACCAGTGGGTGTTAATACAGATCTCTTTGTTGTAGCATTTTCATAATTCAGCATTTAAAGTTGCATCACTTACAGGTTGTAAATTTCTGCGTTTTCAGGTAGGTTATTTCTGTCAGCTAACTTGTTTTAATGCCATTTAAAAAAAAAAAAAAAAAAAAGTTGAAGTATAGCCTGTCAAAATGCAGAGAGTCAAATAGTGGTTTGTGCACACTGTCATATGTATCCCTGCTTAATAAATAAGCCTGACAGATCAGCTGCAAGTTGTGATTCCCGAGGAGGGGGTGGTTGCCAGCAGGACCTCAGAGGCAGCGGCCGTCACCCCAGCGAGGGCCTGTCCCCGTGTGCCGTATCCCCACTTATAGGGATTTGTTAGTCAGGCTTTCCCTGAAACTGGGCTTGATCCTAGACTTGTCTAAGGTGCTTTTGCTCCCTTCCACTCTTCCACAAAGGTATTGGAGTCACAGTTTCGTAGCCTTACGCAGCTCTACCATCTTGTGGCAGAAATGCAGAATTTTCCACTTTGACTAAACGGAACAGGACATCTCCAGGCTGCTATAGTGGAGACAGAAACACGATTTTTTTTTTTTCAGGGGAGCCCCTACAGGAAGGATGCAGCAGCCGTGGGTTTGGGCCTAGCACAGGGTGCAGCAAAGGAGCCGGGGGGTGACGGCAGCACCGGAGGAAGGTGGAGGGGAAGCAGCTGTGCCGCGCCGCCTGACCTCATGCAGCTTGTTCCGGTTACAGCTGATCCAGTTTTTGTGATGCTTTTTCAAGCATGAACTTTTTTCCTGGCTTACTGTCTGGAATCATATTGGCGCTTCTCTCCGCGCTCAGTGTTACTGAAGGACGTTTCTCCCTGACCCTCTCTAGCCCAGTCTGTGTTACGTTCCGGCAGAAATCCACGTGCAGCGTCCGCAGGGCCCTCCCATGGAGGGTCACAGCTTCCAGGGTCAGGTCAGTGATCCGCACACAGTTTTCCAGTTTGAGTGTCTCGAGGTTGGGGCAGTTTTTGAGCAGCAGCGAGATGCAGTCGTCTGTAACGTGGCCGCATCCAGAGAGGGTCAGAGATAGCAGGTTTGGACATCTGAAAACGGTGATGATTAAGAGGTGAGGGGAGAAAAGTGGGTAATATGTGGAGTTTGGAGAGCATAGCATCTTGAAGCATTATCATCATAGAAATCGAAGTTAGAAAAATACTTTTTTGTTTGGGAAATTAAATAATGGCTTTTATAGAGCTTACTGCACAGTTCTAATCTGAAGATTTAACCTCATTTTTTTCTGTGTTGGTCACAACATCTGCAGCTCAGTTGGCGCAGGAGGAAGGGAACGTGGTGCCTGTTCGGCTGCAGCTGCCTTGTTTTTTTTTTTCCCTAAGGAAATACCCAGGGTCGCCCTTCTCCAAGCCCAGGGCCTGAAGATCGCAGAGCTTGTAGGTTTGAGGCAGGGTGAGTGTGAGGATGGGTGTGAAGAGGCTGCAGATGCGCGGGCCGTGGGCAGGAGCGACACCCTCCCTCCATCTGTGGGAATTAGCAAAGGCACTCCTTGGTTTTGTAAGTACAACCTGCCCCCCATGGAGTGCTCGTGTTTGCTACCCCCTAACTCCTAAAGCTTCCTCAAGCCATTGGAACAAGTGGGAATCCTCCTGTTAAACAGTGGCCCAGCAAGGTAAACTAGTCAAGCTACAGAGCAAAGATACTGCGAACTCGAGGAGCTTGAGCTGCTGACCATGCTCTAATGTGGCATCCTCTGCACAGAGCGCTGGGCTTTGTGTTGTGCCGGAATGGCTGGGAGAAGGCTGGGGAGGCTGAATGGCTCAGGAGGGGGAGCGGGAGTATCGGTTTACGCTGTTGTTGTCGAGAGTCCCATTTTGACGTGCGCGAGCAAAGGTGTCGGGAGGCCTGTGCTGGTGTCTCGGGGCCTGCGGAGGGGCCTCGCCGCGCGCAGGGCTGGCTCGGGGTGCTGCCCAGGGAGGCAGCCGGGTGCTGAACGCCGTCTGCAGGGCCGGGTCCTCCTCCCGCAGCCTCAGCACGGCTGTGCGTGGCCCCTGGGTGACACTGCAGTGCCGAAGTGGGAGCCCTTCCTCTGGAGGAAGGGGCCTTTCCTAACAGCCTGGCTGACGGAGCGGCTGTAGAACAGCTGCTTTGAAGCTGTGTGCAGTGACCTTGCGGCCTGTTCTGAGCCTGCCTTTCAGTCTGGGTTGAGGCTCCGCCGCAGTGGGCCCAGCACCAGCCTGTGCTCCGTCCCTGCCTGCGTGTGTCAGGTTTTTACTGCTGCTAGTTCCAGTGGCGCTTTGTGCCCCCGGGCGGCCGGCCCTGCGCAGGGACCCGGCAGGGAGGTGGCTGCGCCGACGGGGCCGCAGCCGTCGCCGCGGGGAGCGGCGCACGCGAGGACGGACCCGGCCTGCTCTGCCCCTCCCGCTTGCCTCCTGGAGCTGCGCTCACATGGCACTGCTTTAGTCCCCCCTCCTGTAACTTACTAACAGTGTAAATGTGGCAGGAGGAGTCGCTAAACCCAAGAGCACTGTCTGTATCTCAGACACGTAGTGGTGTCGTGCTGTAGATGGCACTGCCTTGGCTGGCAGAGCCGGGGAAGGAACGAGATGCTGGTGGTCAGTAACGCGGTGGGTCATGAACTTGTTTTTGCGAGGACGTAGGCTCACCCTCCCCCAGCCCGGACTGGGCTGCCAGCACAGCCCAGTTCAGTTAAAGAGCATGTCATTAGTAGCCAGTATTGCATTTTCTGGTACTAAATATTTAAAAAAAAAAAAAAAAAAAAAAAAAAAAAAAAAAAAAAAAAAAGATGATGCTTGAGGATTTTCAGTAAAGCAGTATGAAAATTCACTATTTCCACTAAACCCAATAACCTCTATATTGAAACGCCCAGGCATGCGTGTACTCACTGCTCTAGCTCAGGTAGGCTGCAGGCAGGAGCGCTCTAAGGGGCTCTCATTTTGAGGCAGCTGTTACCTTTTTCTTACATGTTCAGGGTCGTGCCCAGGGAACGTACCTGTTGCAAACTTGTAGTAAAAAATCACTGACAGTGTTTTCATGCCTGTAACAGAAGTCTTTCTGGAAAGTGTTTTTCATCCAGTCCTCGATATTGCACACCTTGACTCGCTGCGAATGCCAGCAGATGGATAGGTACTTTAGAGCAGGTCCCAGGAGAAAATTATCCTTCTTCAGCTCCACTGGAGAATGAAAGTTCAACAGCGACCACAGTAAAGGATCTTGAAACACTTCTAGCATTTGGTGACATGTTTTTGCCAAGCTTTTCCTGCTGTTTTTGTCCAGAAAAGAAAACAGATGCAGAAGGCACTCGCGGTTCAGCTGGGTTATGTGCATGGCTCGCGGGCGCCCGGCCCCGCTGCAGCGGCAGGGAGTGCGTGTGAGCGCGCGGGGCAGCCGCAGGCGCCCCGGGAGGCTGCTGCTCATATATGGATGTGGAATGGCGGTTATTTTGGGCCAGCCACTGGAGCAGAAGCTCGGCACGGAGGGGATAAGGACTGTGCATGCATGGAACAGTTGCTCTGCTGCTGCAGGGGCTTGGAATGAGCACGGAGACCTGCAGCCCTCCACGTCCATGAAACACTTCCTTAAAAGGGATTATTTTCCTTGTAGGCAATCGGCGGCTTAGCAAAGCGCGTGTGCGGAGCTGATGGGCGCGGAGCCGCAATGCCGGCGCCCTGGAGCAGCGAGGCGAGAAAGCAGCCTGGGGGCGGGGGGGGGTGGACGGGGGGTGGACAGAGGGCTGTGTTTGTCCCTCAAGTTTTTCAGGCTGCTCTTTGTGTCACACTGAGGGACCAGGATCCTCTGTGTTGAGAGGTGAGTTTAATGTGCTCGCCCCGACAGCTGGTGCCAGGAACTTCGGAAGTTCCCTGGGGGTGCTGAAGCAGCGCCCAGCCAGGCTCCAGGCACTGGCACCAGGTCTTAACTTAGGGGCAGCTTCCTGGCCCCTGCTCCCAGGGTCTTTTTCACCAGGAAAGGATTATACAGGAACCCGGGTATGTGTAGTAGGACTGTGTGTGCTTTTAATAGCTTCATAAGCTTAAATTTTACAAGTTTTATTGCTTATGGTGGTGTAGCTTTAGTTCCCTTATTATAGTGGAAAAAGGAGACCGGGATGGATGTTTATGAATAAAAATGTTTTGTTTCCAGTATTGGAAATAGTGTAGCAGCAATGCTAGAGGAAAAATAAAGCAAATGTAGGAGTAAAATTAACTAGAAGTAACCAGGAACAGCTCTACAACTTGGGTGTTACTGAAATAAAATGCTAGCTTCTGTGAGAAAAAATACTACACATTTACTTAACACTTTTTAAAAAATATTTATTTTTCCCTCCACCTCTGCATTTGAGTTGGGTTTGATCCAGTTCAGGACAGGGTTGAAAGGGAGTGCAGTTAAGCAGGTGCGGTCTCAGGAAGAAGGATGAAACTGAGCTCTGAAAGAGCAACACCCAAATTTTCACAGTGACTCAGGAAGACAGGTAAGGAGCATGGTAGGGCTTTAGGGTAATTTTCTATTACAGATGTGTGCTTTATGGCTGTCGCTCTTCGTTTTCATAGCCTTTGTCATTAAATGCTTCCCTCAAAATAAGCAGGAGGCCCCAGAGCACCAGGGATCTCCCACCCACACAGGCAGGTACCTGCACTTTGCTGCTGGGTTCCGAGACCAACTTTATTTTTCTGTTCCTTCACCACTCTCAGAACTTATCTTTGCATTTCAACAGATGGGAACAGTCAAGACTACTGAGAGGTGCAGCAAACATTGCAATACTCCAGACTTCCACCCACCCTTTGTGACTGTGCAGTGGTTCGCAGTGCTGGGATAGTGGGAACATGTAGATTGGATTTTGGGTGCCCCCTTCCCCACGCCCCCTCCAATCAAGTTAGAACAGTCATCCCTGTACAGGGGATTTACTTCAATATTTTGATAGCTGTTCAAGGACAAGAGGAGTTTCATTCTGTAAGGGAAGGCGACACTTTAATGGCACATTTTCCATAAACACACTGCGTGAATGAGATTATTTGCCTTCATCCTGGAAATGCTCTAAACACACGCAAGATGAGCACAGTCAGTGATCCTCACCAAAACGTACACACTAGACTTTAATGGTAAACAATTACAACTATGGCACTACAGTACTTGAGGATATCCTAAAGCACATTGGAATCAGTTGTCAAGGTGCCGATTACCTCATCAGTAAGACACAGACACATCAGTAATGAAACATGGATGGGGAAACACGGGTTATGCTTTCCATCGATTTAGCAAAATCCTTAGACATGGCCTCCTGCTTCTGATACAAGTCCACTTTTTTCTGTCTACCTGTGAAAGTTCTGAACTCTCCTCCCCCACTGATATCCATGAGCAGTTGGAGAAGCTCCTCCTGCCCACGCTCCGAGGATGCGCTCGCCTTCCTAGTGCCGTAGAGCTTTGCATCACTGTGCATTAAAATGCTCGGAATACAACGCAGTAAAGCACCACTCTGAGAGCTGGACATTTTGCCGTTTTGTTTTACAGAACCTATGGCTCCAGTTGTATACATGGCTGAACAATGACTAACAAAAGGACAACCTTCGATCAGGTTAAGTTTGGTGAAAACATACGCAAGTCTGAACTGTAGAGAGCAGTTGTTTCTTGCAGAGCAGTCACAAGCAAGAAAAAACTCTTGCCAGTTAGTGTGTACTATGATCAGCAGTAAGTAGAAAAGAAACATTTGGCTTAAATGAAATCAGATATCCCTCCCCTCCCACAAGCTAGTAGATAAATATAGGATATACAAGTAAGGTTAAAAATGTAATACTAGGCCAGGTGCAGTATATGTTACTGGTTCAGTGCTCAGTTGTTTTTTTTTTTTTTTTTTTTTTTTTTTTTTTTTTTTGACACCACACTGAATAGAATACAGTGGATAAGCAAAGATCTCCACCAGGAAGAGAAATATTTGTGTTGCCACAACAAACTGTTCATACTGTCCATCTGGGTTTGCAGTGGGAGAAAGTTAAATTAGGAAAGGATTTACAATGTTCTTGTTCCAGCAAAGCATATGGCTGAGTCTGCATCACCACCTGCTGCAAGAACAAGCCTGACGTACGTGATTGCATCGTGCTCCCATATTGCTGGGTGCCATTGCCCAAGACCTCAATGTTACAGACAAAAGGTTACTGAAAGAAAATACTCAAGTGAGACCATTAATTTGATTAAGAGAGGAAAAAAATAACTGGAGAAGTAGAAGCTGCTTAAAATAAGTGAATGTTGATGAAGCTTACAAATTTATGTTCCTAAACATACACAAAGGCACATTTACATCACTGGTTTGCAAGACCTGTGTGTTCACTTGATTACTGCAAGTTGAACTGCTTGCGGCCTTGGCTAGTTGTGCATTTTAATATTTGCAATACCAAAAAAAACGGAACTTCTAAAGCAATCCAATTGAAGCAGCATGCAGACAGAAGGCAAACAGAGCTGGAAATAGTTAACTGCCCCAGCTGTGAGCAGTAGGGCTGCCCTTCAAGGTATGAATGTGTTAAAAGATCCCTCCCCTGTCCCAAATGCTGATGAAGTCTGTCAAGTATCTTCTGCAGGCAGAAATAACCGCTAGTGCCCGATAGACCAGAGGTGCTGCCTGGCTGCAGGAAACTGGAAAACGATAGGCGAGGACCTGTCTGCAGTTTGAAACAACAAACAGTCCTATTCATTCAACTTAAGGGAAAACAAAAGGAGACATCCTTCGGTGTATTTGTATCTAAATACATCTAAATCACTATACTTTTTTAGCTAGTGTAATAGTTTACATACTCATGCAGTTAGCAGTCCTAATAAAGGTAGCCATTTTCTGCACTTTTATGTAAGGCCAATCTCTCCCCTGGGTTAAGCCACACGGATTGCCATTTAAACAACATCTCAGTGCTTTCTGTTTGCAGTTGTTACTGTACAGCTAGCAGGTATCCCAGCAACAGGGAATAGGTGTTTATCAGCCTGAGCTTTGGTACAACTTTTAGGGCCACTTTTATTATGTATGTCCTGGGAAAGGTAATCACATTTTACTTGAATTGTTGTCTGCTTTCAAACAAGAACACTGCATCGTGTGCCCATAACTAAGAGATGCTATTTGGTTCTAACCAGTCTGTGTAAAGTAAATTCTACTCTTATCCCCAGGCTCCGAGAGGGCCGGAGTGTCCAGTCGGTCGCTGGCGGGGGGGGCACAGAAAAAAGGTTGGTTGAACTTGGTATTTTCTGGCCTCCCAGGTTTTGCAACATCAGTTCTTCTGTCTGCCTTTTACATACTGACTGAGAGGGTTTGACTTCCACTATCAAAAGTATCAGCAGTATGGCTAAAACTTGAGTTCAAACTGAAGCCTTTGCCATTGCACAGTTCATAGAAATCTTATCAATCTTCCAAACTTAAGTTGGGAGACTATTCAAAATGAAACACTAAACAAAAAAAAACCCATGCTGGGCTAGTGAGTAAACATGAGTAAATATTACAGCTCTTCTGCTGTTCCATTGTACAAGAGGCTTTGGCTCCGCATCTCCCATCACACCTACCTCCTGTAAAACCTTATGTGCGTGAAACTGAGGATCTTCCCCTCACAGCCTGCACTGCAACTGGCACAGCGAGAGTCACACACAGCACCCTGAAGGCCGTGCGGGCTCTTTCAGTTTGCAGCAAACTGCAGCTGCGTTCAGACTTTAGCAGGTCCCCCCTGCACTGCACCACAAAAGAGGACTGGGGTCCTAGTGGCAGGACATCTCCAATTTTAAAACAATTGTGATCAAATTTCAGAATCAAAAACTACAACAGAGGAGCCTTTGGCAATTCAGGCTCATTAAGAAAAAATTCTAACAAGATGTTTATATCTTAAGATTTTTTTTTAAAAAACTGAAGGGGAAAGGAAAAGCTTATGTGAGGAACACTCGAATTAATCTGCAGTACAGATACAACTGAACCAACTATTTATTTACAATGATCCTGAACGTCAGCAGCCAGAATACACACCAATAGCAGCAATTACCTGGGCTCTTTAATGATGCTGTCTCTCCTCTCTTTTGCAGACAACAAATGATTGCTCAGAGGTCACTGTTTAGTTTTGTGCACAAAGGAAAATGCAAGGTGCAAATAATTCCTTGATTTAAAGGGATAAAATCATATCTACGTAACAGCTGTGAGAGCAGCATGAGGTTGTATTGCTCTTCATAATCAGGAGCACATTTAATCTTGCTTGCAAAGAGGACAAAAAGCTTCTCTGATGTAAATGTGCCTTTAAAAAGTGAGAACTGAAAACATTAATATAAAAAAGTCAAATAACTAAGTATTTCATTAAACTATATATAAAAATTGAGTTATCACAACTAAAGCAGCAAATCAAAATCTGCTGAGGTTTTCTGGTATAACTAAAAAAAAAAAAAAAAAAAGTTAGTTTGTGTCCAAGTTCAGTAAGTCAAATGCTACCATTGACACAACAAAACTAAAACCCACAAGAGGAAATTGAAAAGTGCACAATGAAATTAATAGTCTTGGATCAAGTATTTATGGAGAAATGGAAATGTTTTGTCCGGTGGACTTGATAAGTGAGAATTAGAAGGAGGTATTAAAGTTTATCGGATCCAGGTTTGGCTTGCCGTTCCACGTAGAAGAGGATGTAGGCCTTGGCCTTTACCACAGTCTCCTCGTCAGTCAGCGTTACAGTACTGTCGTTGAAGTGGAACCAACGACCTTCGTGCGTTGCATAGGCGGTGTAATGTCCGGAGCCAACGCTGACAGCGGGAAGGGAGGGAAAGAAAAAAAGAAAGGGGTGGGAGGAGACCACAGTCAGGAGGAGGTACATAGAGCCCTTCAGTGTCTGACGCGTCGCCTACTAAGCAGTAACGGACTAAGAGGATTCCAGGAGCCAGCAGCACAAAGGAGCTGACAGCCCTCCCCAAAAGCGGGCGTCATTCTCTTTGTCTGTGGGGCTCAGGTTGTCCAGGTTAAAGTTTCTAGTCAGAGCACTCACATACCGGGATGGGCAGGGCTGGCCGGCTGTGTCTCTGCCTCTGTCTGCGTTTGTCCCTATCCCTG